>JAOBYK010540227.1:0-12329 GCA_025434845.1 Phenganax subtilis
ATATATATATATATATGAACCTATTAGCATAGGGTTTATCATTATTAATCGGACTCTGCACAGTGAACAGTAGTGTGAAATAAAGACTTTTTTTCGAAAACATTACAGGTGTGAAATACCAAATTTACTATTGGAACAGGTGTTTATTTAATGATATTTCATTTTTAGCAATCAATAAGGACTGAACCATGAGAAAATGCCTTGAGTCCAGGCCACATCCTTTTGGGATACACTGGGCACCATTGTATGTTGTAGTATCAGTGCATGTTGTTGTTTTACTATAAATGTGAGTTAATATCAATGCGTCATTTTTTATTTATTTATTTACTTACAAATATTTAAGCACAGTGACCTTTTACCATTAGTGATTTTCAAAGAGCCGTTTAACACTCAAAAATATTCTAAAATACCCAACTATAAACCTATTCAATTGAAGCACAGTTTACTGCGCATCCAAATGATAATTAAAAATACTGACAGATGATTAAACAAATTTGTTTGTATTAACCACTTGTGACTATTATCAAGGGATCGGTGAAGATCCATGGATGGCTTCAGTGGCCTAAGAGAAATGAAGGCAAGACACCTATAGCCTTGCTGGAAAATAATTTAAAGTTGATAAATATTGGCCCATTTACACTAAGCAAAATTTAGGAATGGCACGGCAAAAAAAACGGATCGGTCCCTTCCTAACAAGAAAGGAATGGTATATATACACTGATTAGAAAAGCATGAAAATTGGACAGGTACCACTGACATATATACATCTGGACTGCTGGCTTGGCGTCAAAAAGCATGGTCCAAGATGGCCGACAGTATAAGAGTGTTTGCTTATGAAGTCGGCTGCTGATCAGTATTGATGACTTTGTTCAAGAGCCAGTGATGTCGGAATGCTCTCATATTTGTCAGCCTTCGTGACTTTTAATTGACCACGCAAGCGTCAAGTCAAAAAGCATAGAAGCAAGCAGTCCAGATATGTATATGTCAGTAACTGGTACTGAAATGAAAATGGTGAGAACGGTACGGGTAATTTCTTTAGCGGGCATGCGTGGTAATATAAAACATGGTGGCGGATGTTTCATTATACAGGAGAAATTTATCAATTTTATGGGTTTTATTGTGCAACAAATCACGAATTTCAACTTGCAATAAGCAAGAAATATTTTATAACTGTATGCGGAAATTGCGAAGGAAAAAGGAACTTCAATTTCTGTTATGTTGTCTGGCAAATTGACGCCGAGAACGTAGCTTGTGGATGCATCTTCGTACCGATGCATGGTTTACAATGGCATATGCAATGTACGATGACAACCAGTGGTACGATAGTTTCAGAGTCTCACGAGACACATTCCATTTTATTAGTAACCAGGTTCGAAACATTATTTCACGAAAAGATACCATGTTACGCAAAGCTGTTTCTGCAGAAACAAGAGTGGCGATAACTTTGTACTACTTGTTCAGCACAGCTGAGCTCCAAACTATAGCAAATTTGTTTGGAGTATCCACACCCTTTGTTTGCAATTGTGTAAAGAATGTTTGTGAAGCTGTAATTAATAAGATGAGGTCACAGTTTCTATCTATGCCAAGGGGAGATAATCTTAAAGAAACAATGGGACATATACCGACGTAAATGGAACTTTCCTACGTGTGCAGGTGCCATAGATGGAACTCACATAGCAATAATAGGTCCAGCCAAAAACCATACAGATTACATCAGTAGAAAAGGCTACCACAGTGTTGTTATGCAGGCTGTTGTTGACTCCATGTACCTCTGGTGATACGGTGGTTGGTTGGCTGGGCAGCGTTCACGACGCACGAGTCCTGGCTAATTCTGAACTTTACGTGCTTGGGAACACAGGGAAGCTCTTTCCTGCAGATCTTTCCGAGACCATTAATGGTTTTAAAGTTCCACCAGCCATTCGCAGGGACCCTGCATATCCTTTGTTACCCTGGTTACTTAAAGGTTATCCAGAAAACCCAATTGCTCCTCAATCTGAAAGATACTTCAATTATCGTTTAAGCAGAGCGAGGATGACTGTTGAAAACACGTTTGGGCGTTGGAAAGGAAGATTTCGGCATTTTTTGAAAAGGGTTGATATGAATGTCAAGGATCTCACAGTTGTTATTATGGCTTCTTGCATTTTACATAATTTTGTGAATTTTTTCGAGAAGAACGCCTTCAGATTTGGGTTGAAGAAGTTGAAATTTAAGATTAACACAACCGGATGACCTATGTTTGCAAATTGAGGAAGCATCCGAAGATAGCTCTGAGATCAGAACAGCTTTATCTCAATTATTTGCTGAACAAAGAGATCATGTTCTTTGATCATGATATAGGTATTGCAATACTTTTTGTTCTATTAACAAAAGTTAAACATAATTAAAACAGCACTTGTTTTCAAAACTTTTAATTAACGTTTAACTATGTTTAAAGTATCTTATTTCAAAGAACGCAAAAAAACTTAGCAAATAAATATTCAATAATAACAACCTTGTCTATAAATCTTATTCTATAAATATAAATCTTTTCTGTACAGTCCTTCTGCTTGGCGAGAAATTCAAAACGAAAAAAAATTTAAAAACTGTTTGCAGGCTTGTCATCAGTACTGTTCATATCAACTTGGTACAACAAAGCTGCCTACAATGTTGTAAAATGTTTATCATTAGTTGGCATATTAATGCTTTCATCACTGGGATAAGTCTGATAAGAAGGGGTTAATCGTTCGTTGACAGGTGTGTTTCCCATTGTGATGCTAGAAAATTCAGGAGCAAATGTTGGTCTAAGTTTTTGGAATTGAAATGTTTGCTGAGGCTGAAAATTGGAGCCTGTTTGGCCAGCAAGAATACTAAACAATCTCACTTCATGCTCTCGTTCCTGTTGCTGTCTTTCATTCTCCAGTTGTGCCTGTTTCAGTTGTAGTTCTATTTCTCGTTCATGCCTACCTTCCTCCATCTTCATGTACCTTCAAAAACAAAACAAAACAAATTAAAAAAAGAAAGTCAATGTTACTAACAAGTCTTGACACCAAGAGTAAAAACACCAGAAATGATTTTTTTAATTCAGTTCTGAAAATGCTCCAATGCAGGCTATCATGACAAAAATGATGAAATAATGGTTTCTGTTAGACGATTACCATTCCATTTCACTCTTACTGGAACGATTGAATTTCTTACAAATGATTTCAGTTCCCTTGTCAAAATTAGTCTTCTTCCTCTGTTTTTCTTTTGGTTGTCTCGATTTGGGCTGTCCTTGAGTAGATGTAATATGACAGATGCTATGCCATTTCAAAATCAGACTCACTTACCTCTTTAAATCACTCCACCACTTAAACGCACCCTCCTCCAAATTTTTTTCCTCTTTAAATCACCCCACCTTTTAAACGCCCCCTTCTCCAAATTTAAATTACACGTTTTAGTTTTCTCTTAAAATAAAACTAGGACTTACAAAATTGACTTTAAGTTTACTTAAATAAAAAGGTTAATAGAAAAGTAGAATGAGGACTTACAAAATTGATTTTCATCTATTTTGTTTCTGTTATAAAATAAAGAGATGAGTGACAATCAAGACCAAATTAAAAGTAATCGGGTGACCTCGAGCGAGAATAAGGATTTTACATTAAATAAAGAGGAAATGACTTACAAAATTGATTTTATCTTAAATAAAAAGTGAAGAGAAAACTAAACACTTATAAATAAATGAGGATTTTTTATGGTCCTCAATTAAATTAGTTAATTGGGGACCATGAGGTCACAAGAGAAAAAAGAAAATCAAACTAACAAACCTGATTTTTCTGGTACACAAGATGAATTAACAAAATAATTGGTTGAGTCGAAAAAAAAGATTTCTTCTTCCTCAGAATAAAAAAGAGGAAGAAGAGAAAAATATAAATTTAAAACACCAAGGAGAATAATTTTAGAAGGTGGTGTTCTTAGTAAATTAGATATTAATTTAGAATTGGGAAAAACAAAGCAAAGTTACTACAAATATCTACATGAAGCTGGAGATTACTACAGAAGTAAAATTAAGGAATTAAATGAACAAGAAAACAATGCAAGACAAACTGAGAAAAATTTTAGACAAATGAGAAAACCAAAATATGAGATACAAACTTGGAAGCAAATTAAGAAAAATCTTATCAAAGGAAAAAGGAGCTAATTTCAGTAAGAGGAAGAGAGGTTTATGATTTAAAGATATTTATTAGAACAGGAGATTTTAAAGAGTACTTAAGTCCAAAGAAAGAAAGGATAAAGGAATTTTCTCCTATTAAGTTTAAACTAGTTGAAACTGCAATGAAAAATTATATAAAGAGTTATATATCAAACAGGCCTCATTTTGAAGATCTTTATAAGTTTTTTGAAAATGCAAAGTACCCTCTTTTTAAGTTAATTAAAGAAAACTTCATAAATTATAAGGTTAAACTTATTCTTCATTGTAATATGATAAAATTTGATCATGAAAATGAAAATGCGCAGTATGGAATAGACGCATATTTTCATAGTAATCAAGAGGTAATTTTGAAAGGAACTAATTTAGAATTAGTTTATGAAAAAATGAAAGCAAAAATAGAACAGTCAATTGCTTTTTATCAAAAGAGAGGCTCTGGATATATGCTTAGCTCTATTGAAAGTTTAAAAGTAATAGGAAGTAAATATAATCCTCTTAAAGGCTCTTCTTATACTCCTACACCTAAATGGATAGCTTTTAAAAAGGCAATTATAAATCCTCAAAATTTAGACCAAGACTGTTTTATATGGGCTGTACTTATTTCACTGTATTCAAATAATGATAAAACACATTCGGGTAGAATAACAAAGTTTCTAAGAGATAAGAGAAAAACATTAAATTTGGAGGGAATAGAGTTTCCACTGGTTCTTACAGAAGGAAGCTATAATCCATTTTCTCAAGTTGACAAATTTTAGAGACAAAATCCCGGAACATTCATTAATATATTTGGACACGATTCAAAGTCTATATATCCTATAAAAATCAGTTACAAAAGAGCAAGAAAAAGTTAATGTAAGATTACTACTTTTAGAAAATAGACATTTTACTGCTATTAAAAATATGAGTAGATTACTAAGTGGTCCAATTTCAACGCGATAAGAAGCAAAATGTATATGTGATAATTGCTTAAATGTTTTTGGAAAAGAGGACCTGCTTAAAAAACACTATGAAAATTGTATAGAACATAATTGTTCAAAAACAGTTATGCCAGAAAAGCGTTCAATTATAGAGTTTAAGAATTCACAATTTACAGTACAAGTGCCATTTAGAATTTATGCAGATTTTGAGTGCTTATTAAAACCTATGAATACTAAGTTCGCCAACTCAAATTTACAACATCAAAAACACGAGTCTAGTGGATTTTGCTACATTAGAAAATGCTTTGATGACACAATTTATAAACCAAAACTAGTACTTTATACAAAAAAGACTGACAATGAGGATATATCTAAAAAATTTGTTGACATGATAGAGTCAGATATGAAGGATATTTACCAAAGATTATTTAGGTTTCCAAAGCAAATAAAACTTACCAAATCTGATGTAGAAAACTTTAACAACGCTACTCATTGTTACGCTTGTAAAAATGAGCTTTTTGATGATAAAGTTAGAGATCATTGTCATTTTACTGGAAAATATAGAGGAGCTGCTCATAATGAGTGTAATTTGAAACTTAAAAAGCCTAAATTCATACCTGCTCTATTTCACAATCTTGAAGGGTATGATAGTCATTTCATTATCAAGAGTCTTGGGCTTTCTGAAGGAAAAATTAATTGTATTGCAAAAACAGAAGAAAAATATATAAGCTTTTCAAAAAATGTACTTGTATACACTTTTACTAATCAAGAAACTGGAAAATCAATTAAAGTTTTTAGAGAACTTTGCTTCATTGACTCATTTAAATTCTTAAGTAGTGGCTTGGCCAATTTGGTGAATAATTTAGACAAGTCAAAGCTTGAGAGCTTAAAGTCTTTCTTCCCAAATCATGTGGACTTACTTTCTAGAAAAGGAGTTTATCCTTATGACTATATAGACTCTCTTGATAAACTAAGTGAAACAAAATTACCTTCCAAGTCAAAGTTTTGCTCAAAACTAAATAAACAGCACATTTCTGATGAGGACTATTCCCACGCTTTAAAAGTCTGGAATACATTTAAGATGACAACTATGAGAGAATGTCACGACTTGTATTTGAAAACAGATGTGTTACTTTTAGCCGATATATTTGAGAACTTTAGAAAAATGAGTTTAGACTACTATGACATAGATCCTACTTGGACTTATACATCACCAGGTTTATCTTGGGAAGCAACGTTAAAATATACAAAAGTAAAAATAGAGCTTATTACTGATCAAGATATGTATTTAATGATAGAAAAAGGAGTTCATGGAGGTCTTTCATTAATTACAAAAAGACATGCAGTTGCAAATAATAAGTATTTAAAGAACTACAATCCAGAAAAACCAAGTGTATATATTCCCTACTTAGATTAAAATAATTTATATGGTTATGCAATGATGCAAAAATTGCCACTTAGAAGTTTTAAATGGATGAATTCAAAAGAGCTTTTAAGTTGGATGAAAACGCCTTGTAATCTTGAGGTAGATCTAGAATATCCAGATAGTTTACATAGTGATTACCTTCTAGTTCCTGAAAAAATCAAAATAAAAGACGTGGAAAAACTTAATGCCACTTTGAGAAATAAAGAAAAATATGTTCTACATCATGATATACTCAAATATTATATTGAGCAAGGTCTTGTTTTAACAAAAATACATCGAGATATTAAGTTTGAGGAATCTGATTGGATGAAGCCTTATATTGAGTTTAACACAAATCAGCAACAAAAATGCAAAACCAAGTTTGAAAAGAGCTTTTTCAAATTACTGAACAACTCTATTTATGGAAAAACGTTGCAAAATATTCGCAATTATTCAGGGGTAGAGTTAGTTAAGACTCAAGAGAGAGCTATTAAGTTGTTTAATAAACCAAACTACAAATCAGCAACAATATTTAACGAGAATTTAATTGCAGTACAAATGTATCGAACAAACATATTTCTAAACAAACCTAAGCAAACTGGAATGACTATTTTAGATCACTCAAAGCTTACAATGTATAATTTTCCATTATAACTATATTAAACCAAAGTTTAAGGACTCGGCAAAGTTGCTATTTACAGATACAGATTCACTCTGTTATGAAATTACAACGGAGGACTACTACAGAGACATTTCTCCTGATTTAGAAAAGTGGTTTGATACGTCTGAGTTTAATAATCCAAATATACCCTGTATAAAAACTGGACTTAATAAGAAAGTGCCTAGGAAAGTTAAAGACGAACTTTGCAGAAAACAAGTGTTAAAATTAGTGGGTCTAAGACCAAAGTGTTATACTTACATTGACTCTTCTACTAATACAACTAAAAAAGCGAAAGGTATTAAAAAATTAGTTATTCAAAATGAGCTTAAATTTCAAGACTACTTAAATTGCTTACTTACTGGAAAAGAAGCGTATAGAAAAATGAGAATTATAAGGTCTCATAAACATGAATTGTTCACAGAAGAAATTGATAAAATTGCTCTAAGTCCTGATGATGATAAAAGATATATACTTCCAGATGGAATCAATACATTAGCCTTTGGACATTACAAAATTAAAGAACTATTGTGAGAAAAAACAGACCTTAACAAGAACAACTTATTTGCTTACATTCCTGTGGGCTATAGCAACTAGCAAATTCTTTCACTAAATGAAAAAATTTAAAAAATTTTTTTAACTGAAAAAAATTTTTCAAAATTAAAATCATCAAACGAATGTGCTTATTGCTATAGCCCACAGGAATTTGTAAACAAAATGGTTGCTAAGTATCATATGATTAAGACGATTTTAGGTCTTGGGAAAGATTCTACAGGGTCTGGTCTATGTTTATCTGATTCATGAAATTCAATCTTATAAACTTCACCGTGAATATGTAATTTAACATTTCTACCATAAGCTTGTTTGATACTTCCAGGATTTATACCAAAAAACTTACTGGCTTTACCTATACTCGGAAAAGACTCTATCCAACCTGAATTTAGATAAACCAGTTTGACAGGACAAGGATTTTCATCACTTGTCAACAAAATGTCTCATATTTTTCTTTCTTAGAAAGTCTCTCAATGCCAAATGCATCACACACTTGGTCTTTGTTCATTTTCGAGCAACCTTTAGTATTCAAGTCTTTGGCTTTTTGTCTAAGTTGTTTTAAACTTGGATTCATCCTTTAATGGTAAAATTTTATTTTAAAACAAGAAAGTAACTATTTCACCTAGTACCCAGCCCCCTGCGAGACCCATAGCCCCAGAAGCAATATGCTGATATTCTTGCATCTCATTAGAAGGTTTATAATAGTCTTCTAATACAGGCTCTCGTTCGCAGTCTAGATTTAGTTTATGAATTTGGGTCAAGGCTTGAAATAGTAGTATTGATGTCCACATTTGCATCTGATAATTCCTGTCTATATTTTGCAAGTTTGTCTCTTCTAGCCACTTCTTTTTCATTCCATTTTTCTTTTTTAAAAGCTAATGACGCGAAGTTGTAAAGTTTTGGTAAAATGGCTAGGTTATGATAATAAACATAATTCTTGGATCAAGAAAAGTGAGATTAAACCATTAAATAAATGAGCAGTGAGACAATTCCTAGTTAATAGTTTTGAACTTGATGATTCTGATCCTATTTCAAGTGACAGTGAATATACTCTATCAGAATTAGACACTGAATATGGTAGTTCAGAGTATTGGTCAGACTCTGATTCAAGTTCTGAATAAATTTAATCATTAAATAAATGGCTGAAGGTAGAGATGACTTTGAATTAAAAGAAAATAGACTTGATCAACTTAGAAAAGAGTGGGAGGATACAAATGCTGAATATTCATTGGATAATATATCAGTTATACAACCCAGTATTGAGACAGGTTTTTCAGACGAAAACATAAGTGGTGAAATTCCTAATATTAAATCAGATGTTAGGAAAATAAAACTAGGTATGACACAAGATATAAAAAATATACTTTATAAAATCTTTGGTGTAAACATTAATAAGACTGCTGGAAAGAAATCGAAAGAGCTTTATAATAATATTACTGGAAAAAGAGGGCAAATACAATTTAAAAAACAGCCTATATTTTTGGAGAGTGTTCAAACTGGAAATGTTAGCTTAACTGATGATATGAGATATAAATATACTGTTACTAAGTTTAAAAATTGGTTAATGAAGCAACAAATGAAAATAATGTTACCTTGAGAGGTAGTATACAACAAAAAATGGATACAAAACCAAGTTGGAGACCTCGTTCAAGAGCTAATAGTCTTGAAGAATCACCAAAACCTGTACTAACTCCAGTTCGAGTTTATGAGCAAAGAAATATTTCAAGACAAATAGAGTTTCAAGATAATTCAGAGTTGTTTCAACAATTTGAACACCTTAAGCTTGAGTTTCAAAATCTAAGAGATTCCATTCCAACTAGTAATGAAATATTGGATAATTTTCCAAAATTTAGTTTTGTAGATGATAATTATGCAAGACCTGAGACTTTAGATAATAGCCTTAAATAATTGGAAGAAAAAATAAATAATTTAGATGTTGATTTACACCAAAGTCTTGAAAGCAAGTTTGAAAGTGTTTTGAAAGATATTAAAATACTCACTAATAAATTAACAGAACTAGATTTTAACACTAAAAATTTAACTAGTAAGGTCAATGAAACGAGTCAAGCTGTGGTACCTTTTGATCCTAGAGTGGAAGAAATACAAGAAAAGTTTAATAGTTTTAGTCAAATAACACTTGATACTTTAAATTCAATAATTGAAAATATTAATTCTATTAAGAATCAAAACGTGCCTGGTGTAGAAGGTTTGTGCAATACAGTTATTGCTGAGTCAAATAAATATAAAAAAAAGATTTAAACTATTTGGAAAAAAGACTCTTTTCAGCTGAGGCAAAGACATTGGAAAATTATTAATCATATTGATACTCTGAAAAAACAAGTTAACTCGGATATTAATGAATTGAAAAAACTCACTAGACGAAACTTTATTTCATTTGAAAATACTCATACTGTACTCGATGGAAAAGTTAAAAAATATAGAGAAGAAAATGAAGTCAAGATGAAAAACCTACTCGTTTTATTTGAAGACTATAAAGAGAAAATGAAGTCTGAAATATTAAGTATAGACACTGTGATGAAAAACTTAAGAGAAACTCACAAAGAAGAGAAACGTGTTAAAAATAAAATTGATGAAGATCTGAAAGAAATAAATGCAAGACTAGACGAGTTATTATGCACTTTTAATCAAGAGAAACCCAAAACAAATAAAGATATTGAAGATATGAAATTAATATTCGAAGAAATTACTTTCTTGAAAGAAAGAGTAAAAGTAAATACAGACGTTTTAGTTACAAGATCAAATAATGATGATGATCTTTTAAAAGATGTAAAGTCATTTTTAGACTCTAATGAAGAAAAACTATTTGGTATGATAAAAAGTCTTAAGCAGGAAATGGGTGAAATGTATACAAAATTCATAAGTAAACCCACAAAAGAACAAATAGAGGATCAAAATTTGGATGATGAGGTTGCTAGTCAAGTGAGGGATTCTTCTATAAAGAA
Source organism: Phenganax subtilis (assembly GCA_025434845.1). Lineage (NCBI taxonomy): Eukaryota > Metazoa > Cnidaria > Anthozoa > Malacalcyonacea > Clavulariidae > Phenganax > Phenganax subtilis. The sequence continues at coordinate 10,661 of JAOBYK010540227.1, forward strand.
ATTTAATGATAATATTGCTAATACTCTCACAGAATTAGAAAAATTTGAGGGATTAACTCAACAAGAATTTTGAGAAATTCGAGGTTATCTTTTTATGGATGATAAGGAGGAAAATATCACACTTTTAGAAAATGAAATAAAACATTTGGACAAATTAGCAGAAGAAGAAGAACAAGAGGAAGATGTTCGAAAACAAAAATTCTATGAAACAATGGCAGAAGTGGCAAGTCAGAAAATTGACTTGATTCGTATGAAATTAGGTCTACAACCCAAAGAATTAAAAGCAAATGAGATTATAGATGAGGAACTTGAGAAAAACGATTTAAATCGATTTAAGAGATTTAAAAGATGGTGTAAAGATAATTTACTAACACTTGGTGGAATAGCTATCTCCATTGGAGGAATTATTACCTCTATTATCGTGTTGGTTAAACCTGTGTTTTCAAAAAGTTCAAAAGCAATGGATGAGATTGCAAGAACTTTAGATAATATAGCAAAAAAAGTAGGACCAACTGTTGGCCCTATACCAAGTGTTATTGGAGGTTGGGGAGCAAAAGGAGTAACGTTTTTAGCTAATAATCTATGGTTACTTGTGTTATTTTTGTTTGGCTTGTTTATAATATGGCCAAGAACAAACGAAAAAAATAAATTTTAACATTAAATAAATGGACACACTCATTCCTGGATATAAGAAATTTAAAATGTCTGATATCAAAGGCACTCGAACAAAACATACAATTACTTTTAATCCAAACAAAGCTAATCCAGAAGAAGAACTTTATGTGGACATTCCAAAATTAAAACCAGATGTTTGTTTGGTACCTGATAGCTTGAACTTAAAATTTGACTTTAAAAACAAAAATGACAAGTCTTGGTTTTTGAATAATCTTGGAAAACTATTGATTGAAAAACTTTGCATCACAGTGGGAGGTGAAAATGTTTATGATAACAATGCCCATGGTGAATTTGAGATCTACAAAGATTTGTGGTACCCTGAACATGTTTGAGAGGAACTTGTAGAGTATGGAATTGCTAATGAAAAAACAAGAAAATTAATTTCTGGTTCAGATGATGGCGCAAAAAGTGGCACAACTCAAAAAGTTTCAGATGGTTTGATACAATCTGTTCATGGTACAAAACAAAAGATAAAGCTTGATAAAATTATTGCAGATCATGGTTTATATTCACCTTATTCGATGGGACATAATTTACAATTTAAATTAATGTTACCAATAGCATCAAGTCATGCCTAGAAATCTCGGACAGTCAGCGTTGGTCATTGCAGGCTCGCATCAGCCACTACTTTATGCCACCGGAAGTGCTAATTTATGTCCACAGTCCATGCTTTTGTATTAGATTTTATTTGGCAGAGTAAACGATCTCAATACTTCAGCAGATTTTTTTCAGAAAAAATGGCGCAATCGAGCCAAGAGTATTACAAAATTGAAAGAGTAGTGTTCAAGAGAAAAAGAAAACAAAAGGTACTGCATGTTTTGACAGCTGTCGTTGGCATTCGATAGTTCAAGATGTCCTGAGATGTGAAGTCTATTTTAATTCGATAGAATTTTTCTACTTTGTCGTCCTGGTAGGTCGAATACTTAGTCAAATGGACAGGCTACTCTAGCTATGAAAACACTTGGGAGCCGGAGGAAAATTTAAACAGGGTAGC
>JAOBYK010540338.1:0-12328 GCA_025434845.1 Phenganax subtilis
AAAGAAGTACAGAGAAAGAACAAAGACAGCGTCTTCAGATATTGTAGAGGCGGCGGTCCCAGAATCGGATAATGAAGACATCACTCTTGATGACTGGGACAGTCTGTTTGGTCTTAACCCAGAAGACGCTGCATCACAGTCAGATTCCACAGACTCTGAGAGTTAAAGCTTGATAATGATAAGCTTAAAAGTTAAAACTGATTAACGAAACGATTTATTAAACTACAGTATATTATATAATATATAGTAAAAATACGGATTGATATTGATTATTGATATTGTTATTATGACACATTAGTAGAAATCTTCTACATTATACTGTGGCGGAGTTGTTGTTTTGTTGATTTTGTGTTTAAAATTATGCATATATGGCTGTGGTTGTTACAATAAAACAAGGTGCTATTCTAAATGTGCTTGTGACAACGTTTCTCTTGAGTCTTGGGTTTTAAAAATAATTAGTGTCCGATCATGTCCGACCAGAATGTGGGTTGGTCTGACATGATGTCCTATCAAGTTTTCAGAATTATATTGAACTCTGGAAGGAGCAAACTGAGGTGTAGCAACAGAGCATGTACTGGTTGATGATTCTCTCAATTCTGCATCTGCAACTTCCAATGCAACACTGGATGTTACTTGTTCAGGAACTTGTTTAGCAAATAAATTTTTCTGGTTATTTCTCCATTTCTGAAGTAAACGCGATGGGCATTCTTTTTCTGTTGTTTCTGAATCTTTGACCTTTGGTATAAATTGTATACAAATTTAAAAAACGAGTTTTTCTGCAAATTTACTGAAATAAGAAATTGAAACAAATCAAATAACAAACTTCCTCGTTATACTTTTTAAAGTGATCTCCATCTTCAGCAAGCACAGGATCTGGCAACCACTCCAACATCTCACTAGGAAGTTTAGATGGCAAGCAGCATTCTGTGTTGTTACACTTTTTGATCTTAAATGGGTATTTTCTTTCTCTGCAGTGCTCCTCTTTCCACTTGTTATAGGACACACTTTTTCTGGTGTGAGCTTTCTGCAGCTTATTGACATCTAAATCTGGAAACATTTCTGTTAACAGTGTTATCAATGCTCTGATGTTGTCTTCTGATACAGGGTCATCGACTTGAATGGGCTCATCTTTTAATTTCAATCTTGCAAAGCGGCTTTCAATGGTGGATCTTGGTGGCATCTCTGATTCTGTCCACACCTTTCTCATGTCATTAGATTTTTCAGCAATTTTTCTGATGTCGTTCATACCGTTACAATCTTTCAGAGCTTTTTCTGTAGCTTCAGAGGTCAGTTGACGCTCAAGTGATACATTCTACAATCCCAGATTTAGGATGGACATGACTCTTTCAGCTGGGTTTATTCAACTGTGGCCTGGTGCACATCTGGCTAAGATGTACATATCAAGGTTAAGTTCCTTGAATATACAAATGGAAGCACACTTTATCAGTTCTAAATTATTTCTTTGGTCTGTACCACCATCTGTAAACTTCATTATTACTGGTGAGGACTGCTGCTTTGCTTTCATTAGCCTAATGGTGACTGCTGCATTTCGAAATCCAGAGGCAGGTTAGAAAACTGCATCATTAATGATTGTATGAACTTGACCTCGCACAAAAGATTAATCTACTACATTTGGTATATTGCAATCTAGTGTAACAGAGGGCATAAGAGATGCTCTTGCCTGCATATCATGATCAGGGCTCCTAGGGTGGAGGATGCTGGCACAATACTCGTCCTTCCTCTCACACCTGTTGACACTGCCGTCCCAGATTCTCCAATAGGTACTTTGGCCTTGTCATCACAGAACAAGAGATTAATGTTGGCTTCTTTCAATTCAATGGCTTTTTCTTTCAGGTACTTTAGCTGTGCTGCACAATAATGGTCATCAGGATGTGCTGCTCTAAGTTGTCTTCTCTGGATTTTGTACTGTACTTTGATTTTTGAGGTAAAATTTAGGGCCGCATGAGTGTAAGGGTTTCTTGGAGAAAACTGAAGTCGCACTAAGCTTTTAGAAGGTATTGGTGTACCTTCTGGACATACAGTAACTGTTGTGCTTTTTCAATCATCGCATCCAATAAAATAAACTCAGAAAGGTGAGCAATGTTGTGCTTGCATTCATCAGCTGCTGTTACCTCTTCAACCATCCCCTTTAGAATTTCAAAAAACTTGTCATAGGTATTGTTTGGTTGACCAGGATTCAAATGCCTCAAGTCTGCTACAAGATCTGACTCACCAAGGAAAATTAGTCGTAGTCTTTCCTGTGTTTCTGGATGAGCTGCTTGACTTGCGTCAAGAGCCAATTCTTTGTAAATAAGATCAGCAACGGATGGAAGGACATGTACAACATTCTTTAGCTTCTCTTTAAAGACTCGTCGTTGGAATCTTGTGTGGTATTCTTTCAACTGTGGACGAACCATTTGAAGGAGTTGTGCCCTGTCAGTAAGCAATTGTGATTGGGGTCGGCTCTCATTAACTTGAACAAGACAGGCAACAGAAACTGTGGACCCTCCTGCACAAAAGCGTAAAAGATCAACTGCAATTGATAAGTACAACTCTTGGAAAAACTTGAATCACTGCAGATTATTTTCGAATGGAGACTTTAAATGAAGTGATTCACTGAACACCACAGGAACATTTTCTGCAGCCTTCTGTACAGCTTCATCTATCAAAAGATATTTATCCTTTACTCCAAACAGCCTTTTCTTCCTATGTTCAATGGTTGCATCATTGGAAATTGTTCTTACTGGGTGAGACAGGGCTTGGTTCTCTTGTTGGACAGCCTTTTGTCTTTCCAAGTATTCATGGTATGCATGCAAACAACCAGCCAATTGCTTGATTTCGTCTCCAAATACTCTCCATTGCAGTGAACTATTGATGACAGGTTTCTGCAGTAAGCTGTACAAAACTTGACTATGGCTATTAAGTTCCATGCTAGATAATTGAACGCTTTTCAGTTTTTTCCTTCGTCTTTCAATATAACCCTCAAACTGCTTTAAGGAAGGAGGGATAGGAAGGACTTCTTTTCTTCTTGAAGCTGCCTCATTAATTGTCATATGATGGTTAGTGACGCACCAAAGAGCATTAGTAATGGTCTGAAATTTCATGAAAAAACAGTTTATTGTTTAATTTCTGTAATTAATAAAATTATGCAATATTGTTGTGCATGGCATAAGCAGATGAAATAGCAAACATCTCTAATCAATATCAAACGCTCGAGCTTCAATGAGCTTAAAAACTCATTGAAATGTCAAAGTTTCATTACGAATTATTTGAAGGTTATTACAGAGTACCTGACATCAACATATTACAGAGTAATGCACCTGAACAAAGTTCTTGCCATCTATTTCTGCATTCTGCTTTGGAAAGTCTAACATTTCTTTCTCAAACTTCTCGACAAGAGCATTATAAATTTGATCTTTTCTGGATAAACCATCTTTAACACCAGAACTACACAATTACCACAAGCTGCAAAAGTCAGTATAACGTTTGTTGAGCAATTGAAATACATGTATGGGCAACTTTCCTCATACTTCTTATACTTCAGAATCAAATGTGCGACTTGGGGTAAATAAAAAATGGATTTTACTCACCTGCAAAGTTTACGTGCTGGTAGTGCTCTCTTTCGCGTCATCAAAATATTTGAAGCATTCTTCTGTTTTATATTTGTTGCATCATTGTCACACTCTCCAAAATCCTGACATTCGACAACGTTTTCTTTTCTAGTGCACGAGAACACTAAGTTTTTTATGTCAAACCTCGAGATAAGGTCAGCCACTGTCAAACTTAATTGGATATCAAACGTACTTGTTGCGTTACTTCCTGCTGTCTTCGCTTCAGTGCTGACTGTAATATTGTAAACTTGATTGTCTATTTCACCATGGTAACACTCAAATATATCTAGCATTGAAAATCTATTTGCGATTGACGCAAAGATATTTTTTCGGTCGAGTGATCACATATTTTAATGCTGATTTGGAGCATGCTTCCAGACTCAGCCGCCATGTTTGTTATTCCATGTTTCATCAGTTTCATACTTGCAGTACCCGTGACAGTACTGCAAAGTTTTTGGCCTCTGCTGACCAATAAAATTCTCTGTCATAATACTATTAGTACTGCTGTTTGAAATCTTTTTTTTCAAATGAGATTGCAAGTAAGCCGATTAATACAAGTGTTTTCCATAAAAAATTGGGGTCGTAAATTTAGGTGCCCAAAACTTAGGTAGGGTCGGGAAACCGGAAACCCACATATTTTTTTTGGCCTAATCAATTTACTAGTCAATGGGTAAGATCTGTATTTTATTTTGAAATACCTGACACCCACTTGACGATCATGAAGGCAGATGTTACTCCATCACAATGCTTAAATGAGAAGCCACCCACTCCATGGATTGTTATAAAGAAGATAACAATTAATGTCATTAACAGTCGTTGTTCATGCATGGCTAGATTAGGAGAATCATGCTGTCATATTGGTGCCCTTTTGTTTAAGATAGAAGTTGCTGTTAGAGCAGGTTTTGCCGAAAACGTCTGTACTGATAAAGTTTGTATGTGGAACACTGACATTAAATAGATTTATCTGCTGCTGAGTTAGCAGAAATAAAATTATATAGTGAAACTGCTGTTGAAAAGTTTGAAAACTCAGCTGACATAAGAGCATATTGTCAATTCCCTGGTACTGAACTTCCACCACCAGAACACGAAATAAATTTATTCCTTGAAGATTTTTCACAACAAAAAACAAAGCCTGTTGTTTTACATACATTCTCCCAGCATTATGAGTCATGCATCCCAAAGCATGAGCCTCCAGAGAGAGCAAAAATACCCGAGTCACTTAGAGGATGGTATTCACCTGAAAATGAGCTGAAGACAAATGAAGAAATAGATGCCTTATCTGTCCAGCAGTTTAAACAGATGAAGATTTCTCAATCATCAATTGACTATGGGCAACAATTGACACAATAACAAGCAGAATCACCTTTGTGGCATGAGATGCGATCAGGAAGAATTACAGCTTCCAATGCTCATGAAGTCCTTCACACAAACATGGAAACACCAGCAAAGTCACTTATTAAGAAAATTTGCAGGAAGTCTACAGTTAAAGTCACAAATGTACCATCCTTAAAATGGGGGATAGAAAATGAGAAGAATGCCTTGGATGACTGCTACTTAAGTTGTATGGATGATCACGACCAGTTTTCCATAAATCAAACTGGTTTAAGAGTTCACTAAAATCACCCTTACATAGGAGCATCTCCTGATAGAATATGTTTGTGTGAATGTCATAACACAAGAAAATTAATTAAAGTAAAATGTCCTTACTCCCAACGAAATACCTCTTCATTGGAGGAGGCTGTTTCTGATAAAGCCTTCTTTATTGGGCGGGACCTTAGCATAAAGCATCAACATAAGTACTACACTCAAATACAAATTCAGTTATTTGTATTTGACTTTACAATGTGTTTACTTGTTGTTTGGACCCCTAATGGGGTTCATATTCAAACTGTTAAAAGAGATGATGACTTTCTGAAATTTGCAGTAGCAACATTGGAATCACTCTGTCTTAAACATGTAATTCCCAAACCATTAACAAGGAAATTGGAAAATCTTAGTGAGGAAAACGTTCTAGCTCCTTCCTTTGCAGAGCATTAATGCATTTGCCATTTAGAATACAACAGTGATGAAGACTAGATTGGCTGTGACTCAAAAGATTGCAAGGGGGAGTGGTTTCACTGCTAGTGTGTTAATGTTAAAAGAGCTCCAAAAGGTCATTGGTATTGTCCATCATGCAAGAAATCAAAACAAAACAAAAAGAAAGTTAGCAGAAAACAACGAGTAAAATTTTCAGCCAATGACATGGATAAAGTTACTATTTACATTGTTGTGTGTTCAATAATGCTGACTTACTTGCTATGCTTGAGAATTTTCCAAATGCTTTTCATCGCTGTAAACAATGCCATCACCTTGATTGCACCAGGCACAAGATACAGTAACTAGTTTGTCAATACCATTAATATTTTCTTCGTTTGCCTTATCACTCAATGATTTGATCAAAGTTGTGAATAATGTTCCATCTATAATTCGATATCTGTTTTTTAACAATCCAATGATTCTTTCTATGTGTATTCGAATAGAAGTCATTTGCCTGGTAACTTCCACTTCTTTAGCTGACAACGGCTTATTCCCTTTTGTGAAGGATGGCATGATTAATTGAATACCACAACCAGCAGCAAATTCGTCTTCCAGTGTAAAACCACGGTCTGCGAGTATTTGATCTCCAGTATGGTGATACTTATGGCTGATGAAATCAGACCTCTTGACTAGCTCAACATCTGAAACCTTTCCACCCCAATGCCTTTGATATGTATAAGATTGAGCCATGAGGTGTGCAGGCAAGTAAATATTTAACTGTTGAATGTTTTTTATAGTTTGAGTATACCTGTGCCCGTGCCTTCAAATTTTTTGGTCTGTCTATAAAAATTCAGTGCAGTCAATTATTATTCCAATCAATCTGGGAAAATATTGTCCAAAAACCTTTGGTAGTGTTTTCATACGTGCATCATGATCTGGCCACTTGATCAAAAACTTAAGTTTTGTGAACATTAAGAAAATCCATCTTTTAAATATGTCATGGCAGCTACTTTTAGGCAATAAAACTTGATCTCCTAAGTTTTCGTAATTTTACAACAGTTGTTAGGAGCTGGTCTTTGAATGGAATTCGGCTATGGCAATTTCTTGGTAGAGAAGAAGATAGAAACTTGAATAAATTGTCAAATGTCTCAAGGGTAATTCCAGAGTAATACTTAAGCTTTCGTGGATTATCTTTTATATTTTTATAGAGCATAAACTTAGACTTTAGCTCCTTAATTTTATCATGCACCTCTTTGTTTTCCTGTAACAAATTCTTAGTTTCATTTACAAGATTAGTTGTGTCACCTTGCAATATTTTCAATTACTCAAGAGCTGCATCTCTTTTACTTTAAAGCTTTTCTATATTCTGACTTGCTACTTCCAACTTGCTTCTCATGTCCATATTGTTTTCATTTATGGCAATGTCTGCCGTATTCTGAAATGTTTCACAGTTTGCGTCAATGTTGACTTCTGTTTGTTCCACATTGTTGGAGTGTACATCCATCGGAATGAGAGGTCTCTGTGTTCTTGTCTGATTTTTTTGAGTCATTTTCAGTACTTATAATTTGTTCTGCTACAACCGTTCTGCTTTTATTGAAGAAGTTAAAGCGGCAAAGTTTCCTTTGTTTTTTGTATCGCTTACTGGCTTAAACTTGAAGATAGATGGTACATAGTCAGGATGACTTGAATCTTTTTTATTTGGTGTACCTGAGATAAAATGTGCTACACAAATATAAACATTCTCCCCTTTGAAATTCCAAGCTGAACCAGGGTTGCCAGATTCTCTGGGCAAAAAAAGCCAAACACGCATTTTAAAAAAGCAAAAAGCCAAACACCAAATTTCAGCTAGGGGACTGGGCCCTAGTGATAATTTAACATAAAAGTAGCTTTAGCCATCTCGTATTGTTCATACACAGCTGTGTACATAACGATAAACAATTTTCTAATATATTTCATATTGTCCAAATTTCAAACTCAAAGACGGCTCAACAGAATATTAGCAAGGTTTAGCAACGCAACATCAAATTACCTTACATAAGATGGTAGTTTGCTTTGCGAGTCCATTACAAATACTATTAAGTTTACATCTCTCTTTAAAAGAAATGTTCATCTTCTTCACCCATTGAGGAATTGCCTGTGGCGTTGCCTTTACACATGTTTTGTGAGTTGAAGAGTTCTAGCATCCTCTTAGTGACCACAAAGCTCTTGCAGCACTTCTCCTTAAAATACAGATGGGTACGGATCCTAACAATGGCTTCAAGCATGGAAGAACTCATCTTGTTTCTTGATTTAGTCATAATTGTCGTGACATATGAGAAGATCCGCTCCACCACAGCATTACTTGTTGGTGTAGTAAGGCAGGCTAGGGAATACGCCGCAAGATCACCATAAGTGCTGTTGCCGGTTAGGTTTCGATAGTCCAGATTCCGGACCAAAAGCTGACAGCATCAGTCGGAATGCCGTCTCCAAAAATTCCGCTTTCTTGCCAATCGACATACAGGATACTCCGGTACTGGTTGTCAATCTCTTGGAGTTTCTCATTGATAAGGTGCTGCATTGGAAGGCTAGCTAAGGGAACTCGTTCGATCTGGCTCAGAATACGGGATGGGTGTAAATAAGACAAGCCATTAAAAATGTCTTTTGAAGGCGGGAGACGTTTTTTAACCTGTTCGGCTGCTTCCAAAAGCAGTGAATGGCACCTAGCGTAGACTTCTCAAACTTTCATGACTGTTGCCTCTTTGTTGTGTTTCCTGCGAATCAATGCATCTGCCTCATGAATAAACTTTGCACCGTAGTCAACCCTCTCAGTGAGCAAAGGATCACCAGACGCATTGTAGACTCGACCTCTTAAACTGTTGTAGAAGGCGTTGAGCTCTTTGACTGCTTCGTTTGCTTCAGTATCAGGTGCCTGAAAAAAAGCATTCACTTTCTCAAACTCTGACACCACGGGCGACAAGAAATGGAAGTGGAGGTAATTCAGTGGATCGTGGAGCATCTCCTTGAGAAGTCGTGCCTTGTAACGAACATTTGCATCTCCTTCAGCTTCGGTCAGGGTAAAGTACATCTTCAGTATCTCCCAATTTGTGAGTATATTGAAAATTACTTTTCCTCATACCAACCACCTCGTGAGATTGCACCTCTGGAAGGGGAGAGGAATTGTGGAACTTTCTACACTACACCCTTCGAAAGTATCAAAGAGTTCCTTGTATGCGTCGCGACAAATTGCACTCTTAGAAAACCACTTTGGTATTTCACTGAGCATGAAACCGAGATTAGCAGGCATCTTTTTGAATGCATGTTTGATGCAGAGGGCTAAGGAGTGGTGACATATGCATTTGATCAGGATACAATGTCGGGATGCTGCCTTAATTCGTGACCAGACCGAGTCATGCTCTCCCACCATAACGGATGCACCGTCACTTGCATAACCGATGCAATTCACTAGACTTAGGCCAGACGTTTCTAGACAACTTTCCAATGCTTGAAACAAATCCTTACCCGTTGTTTTCTCAACTGATATCAGGCTCAAAAAAGCGGTGGCGACTTTCCTTTCGAACTTGCTATAATAGCGAATAACGACGGCAAGGAGTTTGCCACAGGAAACATCTGTGGATTCATCGAGTATAACGCAATACTTTTGACCGGCAACATCTGCACAGAGATCTTCGTACAAAGCAGGAGCAAGTACTTCTTTAATAAGCCGGCTGCACTTTGTTCGATGTAACTTCATTTTCTCTAACTTGCTGCCTCCTCCGTGCTGCACCACAATTTTGCCCAGATGGTCAATTGCGTTGATTGAGCTGTGACAAGTTACAGCAACAGCAACCTGAAGTTCCATCTCTTTCACGCGTTCATCTTCATTAAAACACGGTATCTTTCTATGTTGCGATACGATATTATTTTGCCTTTGATGTTTCGCGGTCTGTTCGTGATTATTTAAATTTGACAATCGGGGAGTTATATTGGCTCGGCACAATGAACAGTGGGCGTCTTCTGAACCATCGATAGCTTTTTTAGCCCAAGGAAATTTGTTTTGCCACTCTGGCTTAAATTTACGCGAAGAGTCATAATGACTTTTCCACTTGCTTCCTCGTGCACTTGAAGCAGGTTTGCTTAAGCTCATTATTAACTATCTCTGATCAAGAAATGAACTTAGAATTACATTTAACTTAATAACTGAGGAGGATTTTGGAATTTTTCCTTTCTAATATCAGTTATATCACTAGCCTTTATATACACTTTTTCTTTCTCAACCGGATCAAAATTCTTGAAGTATGATTGGTTGATATGAAGGCTGACCTCTGCAAAGACAGTAGGCTGATGTTTGAACTTACAAATTTAGAATTCGTCTCTGATTGGTCGATAGTTATCCCATGCTTATCTAAGTTTGAACTTAGATATTTATTACTCTGTGGGTGTATAGGCTATCCGAAGAACAAAACCGCAAATATTTGTTGGTGAGAAAGTAAAATTTGATGAAAAGATAAACTGCTTCTCATTTTTTGGAAAAAAAGCCAATAAAAAGCCAGAATATAGTTTCAAGCCAAACAACATATTTTCAAGCCAAACGTTATGAAAAGAAGCCAAATTCGAGATATTTGGCTTTAAAAAAGCCAAACTGGCAACCGTGAGCTGAACTATCTGAATTTATTCTTTTGCAGGCATTAATCCATTTTTCATGCACCCATATGCCGCACAATTTCTGGGCATACTTTTCAGGATAAGTGAAGTGTAGTGCTCCAAGCAGTTCACATCAAAGTACGCAAATTTCACTGCAGGTCATGTTGCCATGGAAACACAGTAAAAGCCCGCTGCTTCCCCCACTGCTTGAATCAGAGAATTGCACCTTTGTGATTTCGATAATCCAGGTGATGACAGATTACAATTTTTTGCATTGATGGGCACTTTATAATATAATAATATATTTAGCTGATTTGAATAATTCCTAAATCAGCGCAAACATTCACGTTTTTGATTTTATCCCCACTAACTTACTTTACAAAGCTCTTAGTTTCACGTTTACATAACATAATGCTACCCTCAGAGTGTAAGGGATGTGACTGATGCTCTACATTACCCAAATACACTATTTATTTGTAGTAACAAATTGGCACAGTATTGCATAATTTTTGCAGTTTATTGCTCTTTGAAAGCTTGAAATATTAAATCTGTATAGCCAGAATTTTATGAATCATTAGTATCTTGTGAATAAGATATTAAGGTTATAAGATAGCTTCATACATGAAGATTGTTTGGATATTGGCAGTTGAAAGCTACATTATTTATAACATGCATGATGTATTCTACTTAATTCCTTTAAAACTGAAGCAGTCTTATTATTCAATACCTTTAGATCCGAAGCATCTGGTAACTGTCTTTACAGCTCTGTATCTCTGGTTTTAGTGGGTGAAAACAGCTTAGTGAGTCTTTTAAGGGTTTTGACATCACTTGAGCTTTTCTTGAATGCCAGTTTCCACGCTTATCACCCTGCATTTTTAGCTGCATCAGAAGAGCATCCCGATGTTTTTCATATTAGTAGTGAAAACCTTTGCTTATGGCAGTATCTGCAGCATCAATAGATTCTGGGTTTCAAAATGAGGAATTGGTTGAACAAAAGGCAATCTTGAATTGTCGTGATAAAACATGGTCCTCCTATTTGTGCATCTTAGATTTGTCGTCTGTTATTGGCAGAAAGATTTTTCTCACTCTCCAGATTGTGGTGATTTGAAACCAAAATTGCTTCTGAACCAACTGATCAACCCTCGCACATTGACTAACCATGAGCCAGATGTGCATATTTTGCTCTGTTTTCAAGGTGTTGCTAAAGCTGGAGAAAACTTTGTGCCAAACCATTTGGTTTCTCCTTTGTGTTTTCAAAATGCTCAAAAATTGATGTTTTCCAAAAAGCTGAAAAACAAGTCAGGTCTTTTGATGCACGACAAGAACAAGAGCACATTACCTCAAAGAAGGTTAAACTAAATCCTTTAGGAATTAACAGGTTTTTTGAAGCAGACAAAAATAATGAGGCTGGTACTTTTCCTACTTCAATATCTTCTGCAGCTGATGCTCAACCTATTGTCTCTAGTTCTTCAGATTGTTCTTCTTCAGGTAATTCCAGTTGTTCTTAAGCCTTAAGAAAGCCAACTTCTGTTAGCATTTCTTTTACTTGCTCTGCTACTACTAGTTCTGCCACTATTAATTTAGCATCTACACAATCAAATGAAAAAGAAACTGAAAGGAATGAATACAAGTATGAAAAGTCCTTTGATGTTTTTAGTAAAGAGTTTGTGAAAGAGAGACTGATCAAACAGGACACTACATTTTACATGAGCAAACTAAAGAAGGAGTTCATCAAGACTGTACAGCGAATTGAAAATGAAAATGCCTCAAGCTATAGATCTTTTTGATTGAAAAAGCGGTTGCGCAAAAGGTTTCCAGAACTCATATTTCATAGACCAAAGGTGCGATCTAAGAGTGAGATTGTTTATACGGAATGCCTTAGCCGAGCAGGTGTCGCTGAGAGTTTCATTGACAAAAATGAAGAAACATCTAAGAGTTCACAAGACTCAGATTCGGCGTTTGACATTGGTGGTGAAGGATATGAAAATCTGTATGATAACAAGGGAGCATCACTGAAAGAACTGTATTCAGTAGGCATGACATTAAAGAGCAACTTGCAAGACCAAAAATGCACTTGGTAT
>JAOBYK010540560.1:0-12325 GCA_025434845.1 Phenganax subtilis
AAGCGTGGCAAATAGTTTGTTTTCTGGTCGCATTTCTGAATCATGAGTTAAAGCTTTGATCAAGGTTGTCTTGCCTGGAAAAAAAATCGATTTCAGATCACTTTTCAGTTTTCACCACAACATTTGGAACTTTGTTACGATCTTCACAAGTTCATTTCCATGTTCAAATGTTCATAACAAAATTCAAAAACAGGTTTGTAAAAAGCGTCTGATTGGATGCTTATGTAAAGCAGCCAATCAAATGCTCAGAGTACAAATCTGTTTCTGAATTCCATTATGAACATTTGAACTTGGAAACAAACTGACAAAGTTTGTAAAAAAGTTCCAAATATTTCAGTGGAAAATGAGCTGAAATAGAGTGCAAGAGCGATTACCCGCATTTGTATAGCCAATGACAGATACCACAGGTACTTTTCTCTTTGCTCGATCATGTCGGATTAAGTTTCGTTGTTTTTTTATAGCTTCAAGTTTCTTGTTTAGTTTTTGTCGTCTTAGTGTCAACAATCTCTTTGCAACCTCAAAATGTGTCTCACCCCCGCCTCCCAGGCTATAGGTACCCCCTCGTTGTTGGTCATAACTGTTGTGATCATCCATTAAAAGCCGTGATCTAAAGCAACAGATATGTAGTTGTAAAGAAATGAAACTATTTACCAATTAGTGGTAATCACAAGTGGAGATTCTTGCATCATTATGCTTATAACTCAGTTACCTAATGTACGCCAATTCGGCCAGTTCCACCTGCACTTTAGCTTCACTAGTAACTGCTCTTTCTTTAAAAATTTGCAGCACCAAACTGAATCTATCAAAAACTTTAACAGACCATAATTCCTCCAGTTCAGCATGTTGACGTCTTGTCAATCGGCCAACGTCCAAGAACACAGCACTTAACAAACTTGCAACCTTCAAATTTTCAACGAGCTTCGTTAACTCCTCCAGTTTGCCTTTCCCAAAGAAGTAGCGAGAATCGGGCTTCCTGATTGGCTCAGTGCGAGACTCAACCACGCTCCAATCAGATATCGACTCAACTAAACTTAAAGCCTCTCCAAGCATATGATCAACAGACTCCAAATGAAACCTATTTCGTCCCCATTTGAAATCAGGTTGTATAACCAAAATTCTATGGCCTTGCTCCAAACCAGTCTCTTCCCTAAGCTCTTGTAAAAGTTCCAAATGTTGATGTTCAGTGCCATCATATTCAATATTTTCGTCCATTTCTGGGACCTTTTTCGTTCCTTTGCCTTCTTTACTTGCTTTTCGACCTCTAGAGTAAAGTCGCTTGTCTGTTTTTGTTTCAAAGTCATTCACATTTGGAAAAGCATGTTCAAACGTTGAACCCCAATTTCCCCAAACATTTGCAGCTAAAATCGACCGGTTTTGCTTTAAGTTGAATGAATTCAAGCTTCTGTATAACTTAAAGTTTCCTGTAACGTGCCAAACGCTGGTTTTTGCCTGAAATTTAGAGGAAAATTGATGAAAGTATATCGAAAAGCGTTTGAAGAGCCGTGAAGATTTTTCAAACTTGGCCGCCATTTTCTCTGGCCGAGCAAAATCCGCTTTTTTAACCACTAAATATTTCCTGGTAAAAAATAGCTAAAATCACTGACCTCAACATGTATCTGGAATATACATCAGTTTCGCTCTTTGGGGAACGCTCTAAAATTGTCAAAAAAATAAGGATAAGGTACTGCTCTACTTTTTTCCACAAAAACCTGAAGTTAAATCTTTATCTAAATGACTCCAATACCAGAAAGCCACATGACTGCATGAGATAATAACATTTTCACCCAATATTTCGGGTCATTCCAATAACATTAAAAGCGGATAAATTTTCAATGCATATAGACAAAAAATAAGTTAGATATAATCTACATTAATATGCAAAATTCCAAATTTAATTGCAGGTGTGTCGAGCCTTAAATGATACACGAAAATACAGCAGTAGAATTAGGAACGAAATCGGTTGAATATAACATTCGCTTATCAGCACGCAGAGTGCATTAAATCTTTAAGAAACGAAATTTGGTTTCTAGAAAATATTCACCTTCAACTAAGGTATGTGTTAATTACTTTAGCATTTTTTGTTAAAAATATGGTCCAACATTTTTCAATCTCAGAAGTTGGGAAAAGTTTTCATCGGAAAGAAAAGGTTTTCCCTCTACAGTAGTACTAGTTTAGCAAGAGACAACTCTGCCGAAATCTCCACAAAAAACAGTTTAGAACTGATAAAACTATCCAGTATATATGCACTTAAGTTTAGATTTCCTTCTGAAGTAACCATGAATCAACAATAGATGACTCTTACTGGATCCCCAGGAAGACTAATTTAGAGCTGCTAGGGCCATCCAATACATATATTGTTAGTTTTTTCTCCTGCAGTAACACCGGACTAAGAAGAAACGACTCTTACAGGACTACTAATATTTGTATAAATGTAAAGATAGTTTAGTTTATGATTCTTCCTTCCAAACATCTTGACCATTACAAGGTAAATTACGTACATGGTACAATGCTTTTTCAACTAGTCTCATACAATTATTTCAACAAAGCTTGTTAGGAAATCGTGCTATGCAGCTACCCTGCAAAGTTGCAATGGTCAAAATCATTGAAACACGGCCCTGGTGCCAGTGAAGGGGTTATTGTGATGTTCATTTGTAGCAAATGCGGCTTTTCTGGCGTGGGAAAATCTAATACGTGTGGCATCTGGCGACTAATGTAGCTATGAATAAACAAATTGTAAGAAAGTTATCTATTTTAACGAGACATCGGAACATCATAGTACGGAATGAATAGATAAGAAGTGATTGTTCTTGTTAGCCATTCAGCGACTTTTCATGTGTGAGGCCAAATTTGGAGAAAGTGCAAACCGCTGAACTATGGTACTAGAGGTTGCAGGTTTGCCTCGGCAGGGAATAACCTGCAGCTTGTTATGGTCGGAGATAGTCAATCCCTCGGGGTACACCCATAACATGACGATGCATAGCTACGTTGCTTTTCGTGTTGTGGCTACCACAAATGTTGAAACGCCCCAGGCTAGCTGTAAAACGTGTTTACCAATGTTGTGAACGGATGAACATGGAAATCATGCCAAAAAGATGGCATATTTTTTTCCGCTCATATAATTCGGTTAGGACCTTGGCAAATAAAAAGCTTTTTCTTCGGAAACAATGTACCAGGAAATCGATGGAGTGCAAATCTACGTTAGTTTCAGCGTATAACAACATACGTTGTTTGGTTTAGATTTCCTTCTGTAGTTAGATTGCATCAATAAGAGATTACTCTTACTGAATCTCTTGGAAGAACAGTTTAGAACTGATAGAACCATCCAGTAGTTAGTTTAGTTTAGTTTAGCTACGTTTCTTCCAGTAGTAACACTGGATCAATAAGAGATTACTCTTACTGGATCTCTAGGAAGAACAGATTAGAACTGATAAAACTATCCAGTACAAGTAGCTATAGTTAGTTTAGTTTACGTTTCCTCCAGTAGTAACACTGGATCAATAAGAGTTGACAGCCTCTAAGAAGAACAGTTTAGAATTGATAGAACTATCCAATGTAAATATAGTTAGTTTAGTCAGTTAGGTTTTCTTCTGTAGTAACACTGGATCAATAAGAGATGACTCTTACTGGGTCTAAAGGAAGAACAGCTAGTTCGGAACCAATAGAACTATCCAATATACCAAAGTAATGTGTACAATAGATTTTCAAGTAGTGCAGTAATCCACGATTATATCAATATGAGGTCATTCTGAAAATCAAAATCGGTTGGAAAACGTCCAACATCAATATACACGGCGGTTAATCTGAGTAACTTAATATAAGCAGTTTAAAAGTACTTAAAACTGACGAACATGAAATCAAATAATAAGTGGTTCCGGTTTTTCTAAGAGATGATAAGAGATTGGTGATGCAAGTATTAGACAGAATTAGGCGAGGCATTAGGTGTGCCTTGCAGGCTAAAACAATACTTCTTGAGAGCATAATGAAAATTTTGTAGTTCATGTAGCATACTTATCTTGGTAAAACTGCATCAATAACGGAGGACTCCTACTGAATCTCTAGGAAGAAAAGTTTAGAACTCATAGAACTAACCAGTATATTTTAGTTTAGGTTTCTTTTTCTAGTAACATTAGTTCAATGAGAGATGACTCTTACTGAATCTCTAAGAAGAATAGTTTAGAATTGATAGAACTATCCAGTGTAAATATAGTTAGTTTAGCTTGGGTTTCCTTCTGCAGAAACAGTGGATCAATAAGAGAGTAACCAACGAAATGAAATAGACAAACACAATATTGAATTAAGACACAAATGCAATAAGCCTTATCCTTGACAATATGTTTCCCAAAACGCCCAGTGGCAATAATCCGCTGCTTGTCCATGCACATAAGAACGAGAATTTATCGTGGCGGTCAATTATCCCGTTTTAAGAAACCCTAAACCAACAATTTACTTTAAACGTTGACAAGATTTAATAACGCCCTAATTTCTTTCGCCTGCATGGTGGGGGGTTAAACCGATGGTTTTCGTCAATGTCAAAAGATTTTTTTTAAAGTTGAAGTGGCTCTTTAACAATATATTTGAGAGGAGTACTCTCGCTTGCTACAAGGAGTTAATTAGCTACCACGTCTCGCTGCGGATATTGTTACACGTTGTATTGTCAATTTGCACAGGGTCTAAATAGAAACAGATTTTTTCAAATTGCATCAAACTGTTAACTGATAGAATCATTTTGTCATTCTAGTCATTCGACAACGTATATTAGGCAGCAAAGTATTTTTGGAAGCATATATTGTCGAGTTAACGGATTCACAAAACGTTGGATTCAAAATGTTGAGCAAACTATACGGGATTCTATTAGTTGGGGCAATTTTGGTCGCTTTTAGTAGATGTTCAACGAAGGAAACGAAAACAGGCGAAAATGGACGGAGTAAAAAAGGTAAGTAGATATTCTGCTCTCTCTTTATCTATCAATTGAAGCTTGTTACAATATCAATCAATTTTATTTAATATTATATGAACTAAGTTCGCGGAGGTATTGCATTGCATGAGGGAAAGTTTTGTCCATAAAGTGAGAGATATAGGTATACTACACAGAATTGAACTTTCATCTAACGGTTTTAATGCTCAAGGAGTCTGTGAGGTGAATAGAAATAAGGCTTGAAGTTCACAGTTGGCGCAATTCTAACGATAAGTTCAAGTTACTGTTTAAGAGGGTTACAACGAGAACTGGTTTCTTAAGCCACGTCTACGCGAGCAAATAAAATGTGACAATTTCTGCCTGACAATTTTTATTTGCTCGTGTAGACAAGCGATATTGAGCAATTTTTGTGTGGCATATGCATTTGCCGAAAAGCTGGAGTGCTAGCTTTTATGTGACAAACAAAAATAGTCACATATTACTTGCTCGTGTAGACGAGGCTTTGCAAGAGCTTTCTGTAACAAAATTTAAAACAATTTACACACGAGTAAATAAAATTACCAAGCAAAAGTAACGTCGTTCGTACGAGGCTTGAAAACCAACTAAGATTATTTGATGATTTGTACTTTGTCAATAAAATTTGGAGTAATGTTGAAGATACAATAAATTCGATGAAATAGCTACAGAGAATATATTCTGGGCTACTAAGAGTTAGTTTTTTGTACAATATCACACAAACTTGTGACCGTATACGACATTTTAAAAGGAACTTATTCGCCGCACACACACTTGCACGAGCGAGCGACTGTCGGTGTGAACCGACAATAATTACCTACTTAAAAGTTAATACCGGAATTTTGTTAAATTTCCCAATCTTAAGGTGATTTGAAAAAGGAAAAAACAACAAGTTTAATTCAACGTAATTAGCAGTTAATTTCTTAATGGATTTGTTTTCATGAGTTTAAGACGGTGATCTCATTCATAACAAATACGTCAGCGACATATGAATGATCCACAGAGCCCTCTGTAGCGTAAGAGTTGGGACAAAGCCGCCATTTTCGTTCCTACTTAGTGTTGTTCCTTTGCACAAAGCAACAGCAAATCGGCTCTACGATTGTGACAAACTTTAAAATATATCGTTGACACCCGCTATTTTGCCATGATTTTAACGGAGGCCGATGAAATGGATCACTCAGTCATATGTTTGCCAAAATACCCAGCATTAGCATAACAACCGGTGACCCAACTCTTACGCTATAGAGGGCTCTGATGATCAATGCAGTTTTGCTAAAATTGAAAAAAAAAGTTTGCATCTGATAAATGTATAATAAAAAAAAGTATCACTGGTTTTCTAAGAGTCATCTCTTAAAGATCAAGTACTACAACAGAAGGATGTGTCAAATTAACTATATTTTCACTGGATAGTTCTATCAGTTTTAACACTGTTCTTCCTAGAGATCCAGTAAGAATTATCTCTTATTGATCCAGGGTTACTGCATGCAGCTAGGAGAAAACGTTAAATGAACTACAGATTATCAACTCTAGACTGTTCTTTCCAGAGATCCCGCAAGAGTTATCTCTTACTGATCCAATGTTGTACTACAGAAGGAGGTCTACTTTAAGAATAGCAAAGCGCTATATTCAAACTTTTAATTCAGCAGTATTTAGACTTGAACTTATCCAGATCTTATCCTACAAACAACTGCTGCACAAATCAGTAAAACTGGACCTGAATTATGCATCACGTTTAACATGAAAGACATCCGAAATTTACAGTAGACTATTATAAGATCTGATGAATTATATTCGATAAGGAAATGTAATTAGTGCTGACCTTTAGACGTGAAAAACTGATCTTGCCAATGTCTTACGATAATCCGCGGTCATAACGTGTGATGAATAACAGGCCCTTGAAAAAATGAAAGATAGAAGAAGTGTATTGCAATTCATGATTTAATCTAGAAAAGCCTCGTACACACGAGCAATTCGTCAAGAAACTTGTCAACGAAACTTGTTCGTCGTACACATGAGAGCAAGTGTTCGTCAAGAAACTTGTCAAGCCAAACTTGTTCATCGAGGAAGTTAACCTCGTGAAAAAACTTGTTAAGGAAAATTTGCTTAAGACAGCTTTCTTTTCACAGATTTTTCATATTGCGGTCAAAAGTTACCCGAATCACGCACTCGAGTCAGACGAGTGATTGGTGGACGAGATGCTAGTGCGCACGCGTGGCCTTGGCAAGTTCTGCTCCTGAATAAAACGTCTGTCCATTGTGGAGGAGCAATAATTTCACCAACGTTCATCCTAACAGCGGCACATTGTGTGGACAAGTGGAACAACGTCACTCAAGGAGATTTGAACATTTTCGTCGGCAAACACAAAATCGACCAAAAAGATTTGCACGAACAAAAAGTCGAATTCTCATCATTTTGGATACACCCAAAGTACCAACGGGGAAGCGACACGGATCCGGGCGATTACGACATTGCTCTTGTCAAGTTGAAAAACCCGATCAAGTTCAACGAGTACGTTCGACCAATTTGTTTGACGGATGCGAATGAGTTCAAAACTGGACATGAATGTTTTTTGAGTGGCTGGGGTTATACAGACTGGAAGACGAAGAAAACTTCGAATATTTTACAACAAATAAAAATACCTTTAGTTTCACAACAGGCAAGTATTTGATTTACTATTTGTTTATGAAGTAGATGAAGGATTATTAAAATTTATTAAAATGTACCAAAATGTTTTCTAATTTAACGTAATTTACGTTAGTTATTGTAATTTAGTTTATTTTATTCTAGTGTACTTTAATTTACTAAACTTGATATTAGTTTATCAAAAGTCAGTCTACTCATTCTTATCTACATTAAAGTTATTTCAATTGACGAAAATGTATTTAAGTTATTTCAGCTATGCTAATGTAGTAAAATTTATTCTAATTCATTCATGTACAGAATAATTATGTATTAGTACATTCCCAGGTTTGCAACAGGAAGAAAAGCTACGGTGGTAAAATTCACGATCGCTACCTGTGCGCAGGTTTACCCGAAGGCGGCAAGGACGCGTGTTTCTTCGACAGCGGTGGGCCTCTGGTTTGCACCCACGGTCACAATGCCCTCTGGTACCAGGTGGGGATAGTGGTTTGGGGAGAGGGGTGCGCGATAAAAAACAAATACGGAGTTTATGCTAATGTGACCAAATTCATGAACACCATAAGATCCAGGGTGACAGGTACGTGAATTAACAACCGCTTGTTTCAAAATGAATGTAAATCACGCAATTGTTTTCTTTTCCTTATTCCAGATCTCCCGCGGCCATGTATTACCACAAGAAATCGAACACAAACCCAGATAAATCCGAAAGACAACGAAGACGCCTCGGATGAACAAAAAGAGAAGGTTTTCATTGCAATAATAGCTGCTCTTTGTTTTCTCATTGTGATCCTGTTAACCACATTATGCATCGTGAATTTCTACACTCGAGGGTATATCTGTTGCACAGCCACGGAAAAAACAAAGCATAAAAAACAGCCTACGGTATATCGCGAAGAAAATGGCCGACTCAACGGTGAAGTGAGCGTTTGAATTAAAGCAATTCAAAATAGACGCTGACGAGTTCGCCTCTTTCTTGATCTACGAGTAACTGGATTTGTCAAAATTAAAACCTACGGAACTAATTCATATCATTATAAATAAACTTTTCAGTTGCTCATACATCATATACGGTCCAGACGTTTTGCCATACATTAAGTCTTAAATTGCGTCGCGATCAACTGACAGTACATGAGACCAGACAGTTGCAAGACTTGAAATTTGTTAATTATTTTCAAAGTTTTAGCAAAGTTATCAAGTATTTCATTGAAGCTAAAACCTACTCAAAACACTCTTTTTGTTCACCAAGTGCTTAAAATGTCCACTAGGACTACTTTTGTCAACTTTCACGAACTCTCATTTGATCTTACGCCTGGTTTTCATAAATCGTAATTCATTGATGAAGTTTTCCGATCTATTGTCGATGTTCACCGATTCATTGTCGATTTTCTCCGATCCATTATCGGTGATTAATAAAAAAATGACTTCAATTTCACAATAGATTTTACTCATCAAATGATCAACAGCAATGGCGAAATCAGTAACTGATGTCGCTAAAGAATTACGATGTATGGAAAGTTGTGATATCATAATCACTTTTACCCAAGGTAGAAAAAAAAACAAAAAAAGCTCTCACCATTTTCGAAAGAGGACTCTTACTTCAAATGACGTCGTTTTAAATCAGAACTATAAACAAAGAAAAACAAAATTAAAAAGCACACAACGTCATGATATACTTGGATGGATGGATAAATGTTTTGTAAGGCCCCAAATGATACTCTCAGACTGAATGTTTTAAATCGTTTCTTCAACTCAAAAGAAGACATAAATTGTAAATATAGATATATAAATACGAATTATACAATATATGTACATGTTTTTAATCATATTATAATGTTTCATGATAGTCATATTAAACACAACTATTAGCTGATGCGTCTGTGTTAAGGTCAGGGATTGTACAAATTTACCAGTATATAATGCACTGCAGATAAAGTTTTTGTTTTACTAGACACCTTGCCATCCTTTCGTTAATTAAACCATTGAAATATGATGAATATGTAGAATCCCTGACCATGAACAGATAGATAAAGAAATTTGAGACTATAATGTAAATGAATATTAAATAACTACAATTACAATATCATTTTTGCGTATTTCAAAATACTATGCGACTTCAATAAAATTAAATTTACACTCGTTTATAAACTGCGTTTCATCCATGCGATTTGAGCCGATAACTTTAATCTAAATTTGACGTTTTAAACAGTAGCACAACAATAAATGGAAGAATATGGTCTAGAAGCTTGGAAAAGTTCAGAAGATCAGGAATACAAATATGATTAAACCTGGAGGGCACATGAATGAGCGCCACTCTTTGGAGTTCATGATTTCTAAATACCATCAAATTGAAATATTACTATTGGACGACGCTTCATTCTGCAGACAATATGCTCAGTGGTCGTGAAGAATGCGCAAACAGAACAATAACATAGAACAATAATTTTTGATAGCTTCTAGACCATCTTCCTTCATAGACTTTTGGATAGCTGAGTACATTACTCTACACTGAGGGATCGTCGTGGATCTCTTACAAAGTCCCTCACACCCTCAGTCTTCACAGTGTTGATAATTTCTTCAATATTTGTTTCTTCTTCGAAATATTCAACCAACAATGGCTCGGTCAAAATAGACGCAAGAAACTGCTCGAATGTAATACACCAAAGCAAATCTACAGCCCCCGATGATCGCCTTCTCTGCGGTATACTATCGGAAAACTCAGTCAAGTCGTTAGCAAGCATTTTCGTCGACCCTTCGGTAGCTTCCGAAGCATCTTCGGGCGCCCTCGATACATAATCGGAAACCTTCGCAGACTCATCACTTGCGCTCGGCAACTTATTTGAACTCTTCGCATGATCATCGAAATACGACGGAACACTGCTGGAGCTTTTCGTACGATCTTCGTAACTCATTGTATTTTGTTTTCCAATGTTCGTGAGAAGTTCGAAGCTGGGCCTACCCCGATCAAGATTTTCTGAATAGGTTGGGCATGAATCATCTTCTAAATCTATTACTTCGGGGCCGCTCACTAGACTGTCTTCGCTTCCTATTCGGATAAAATCATCATCGTTCGTGCTACCTTCGTCACTGGGTGGAGTAGAAACGACAGTCCTCGCTGCATCAGCTAAAGCTTCACAAAGTTTCCGCTGGGCACTTCCAGTGTCCGACTGTGGGCTCTCACTATTGGAATCTCCCTTACAAGAGGTGGTAGGATCAGTTTGGCAACCGGGTAAAACTGGTTTTGATTCACTTTCAACAGGTTTTTCCAGGTTGGACGAGTTTTCTGAACTTGTTTCAACTAATTTTTCGTCTGGATTTTTCGCAGTAAGTTCACCCAAATTAAGAAGTAGCGTGCCTACCGAAGCAATCGCTTTATACATCTCTTGTTCATTGGGAAGATCACGAAACAAAGAGTAAAATGTTTTCCACAATTGAATAAATTGTTTCTGGAAAGAAAGATAAAAGTTTATTAAACAGACGGGAAAAAAACGTTCATTTTAAAAATACAGCAATAGAAAAATCAGAAAAAATGCGAGACCACACCACAAGAAATGTAAGTAAACAAACTAAACATGTATCCTTAAAGCCTGTTCTCCACTACGCGAATTTTTTCGAGCGAAAAATAAATCCAGCAACGTGATTCGCTAGCAAAAATAATTTGCCACGAAAATGTCGAGAGCGAGCCAATCACGTTGCCGGATTTATATTTCGCGCGAATAAATTCGCCTAGTGGAAAACGGGCCTTAGTAACTAGATACCTTCTCTCACACTTACTTGATTCATGCTTCCATCACTACTGACGTCATCTTCCGAAGATTGCCCGAAATTGCTACGTTTAGATTCGGCGTGGACTTCGGGTGCAACCTGGAGTACTCCTTGTTTACTCTTACTTTCTCCGGAAATCCCTCCTTCACCTCCAGAATCTCCATCAACTGATTCAAACTCAGTGATAAGATCAAAGCCCAAATTATCGCTTTCGATTGAACAAACGTCCAAAACTTCCGAGGATACTTCGGAAGCATTCGTTGAACCACTGTCTAACGGCTTCGTGCAGCCATCGAGAATCCCCGTAGAGCAATCCGGAGAATCGCGGGTCGATGAGTAGTGAGAAACACTTGGTATGTCAGAAATATTAGTTCCAGTATCGGACGTACTCGTATTAACATCGGAAAGTTTCGTCGCAACTTTGGAAACATTCGTAACATGGTCGGAATTTGTCTTACACTTATCAGAAACCAATTTTGGGCGATGGGTTTCAAGATTTCGACTCGAAAGTTCAAAATCAGTGCTGGACTGTCTAGTGACCTTACCTTGAATAACGACCACACCTGCTCCTAAAGGATCCAAGTTGTCCCTCGTATTATACCCATCTACCCTACCATTGTAGCCATCTATCATGCCATGGTACCCATCTATCCCTTCTTCGACTTCTTCAGCTTCATCCACTTCACTGGCGCTGTTCAATCCCCCGTCATCTTCCAATGATGTACCATCTTCTAGTTCACTCAACGGCAAGGCAGGGGGTAGATGCAAGCGATACATGAAATTGAGACGTTCCTGAAGGTCACCACGGCATATTATACCCAGAGTGATAGCAAACTCCTTAAAGTTGATCACCCCGTCTGCATCACTGTCAATCAACTATAATAGAACACAATAGTCATTTCTTCTTGATCCAGTCTTAAGGCCCTGTTACACGATGCAATTTTTCTTGCAACTTGCAATGCAATTCTACTCTTGAGATATGTTAATTAGTGA
>JAOBYK010540671.1:0-12324 GCA_025434845.1 Phenganax subtilis
CTCTGCTGACGCCAGCTTTTTGTAGACACTTTTGATCGCGTCATAGTCACTCCAGGTTTATTCATCTCAATGGTTAAGACGCACTGTAGAACATCGTTTAACGAAACGTACTACGCATTTACCACAACATTTTTATCATAAAATCCTCTTTCAGAACTCGAAAGTAAAATATTTCTAATTTATTTGCGTAGAATTCGTAATTGATTTTTTTTTGAAAAGAACATTGAGATTGGCGTTTTAAAATATAGACCTTCTAGACCGCCGAAAACGACTTTTCTGGGGGCTACCTCCCTTTTTCCGTAGGGTCCATACATCCAGTTATTTTGAGATCTCATGACCATCTCTGTCAGTGAGTTATAAAAAGCGATTGAGTCGCCAGAACATTGGACCGTACAATCTTCAATTATTTAAACATGCATACTTTTTTCACGATTAAATCTTCAGTAAACACAACATCTTTTTGAAAACAGAGATTACTGCAGGGCTATTTGGATATGGATTTATATTCCATATTAGATAAAGCTAGTGTAATAATTTTTTGTGGGGAAGAAATGGCCCCCTCCTCCCACGTTGTATATCCCTGTCCAAGTTGGAACAAATTAAATTCTATGAAAAAGGTCATACGTTTTTCTTTAATCAATACATCCCATTTACTGTATTTTGTTGGTAGTAGCTACAGTGCAATTATTTGTTATACTCTGAGTTCAGTGAGACAGCCATATTCCCATCACCATCACAGCACTGTCCATGACGTTCATCCACTAACGGTCTTTAATCACGCGCAAATTTCTAAATCGTTGTTTTCATAGCTTGGCCAATTCCACCTTCATTACAACAGTATTAGCAAACAAGTTCGTCATGGATTTAGAAGCATCCGCAAATCTGATTGCAATAGTTAGATTTTCATTGCTCAAAATGTCAGCAGCCTTGCCTCCTAGATTGCTGAAGATGTTTGTTTTCTTTTATTTCTCTGGACAACTTGTCCAACTTGTATTTGCCAACACTTGCAATCATCTCATTTCGGACTATTTTGAAAGTATTCGTTGCATTTCGGGTGGCATTGTTGAGATGTTGTAGAATTTCATCACCGCAATGTACTTGAAATTGCGGTAAAACCCAATAATTACCTTTGGGGATGAAGTTGCAGGACCAAGATCTTGTTGACCTGTAAGGGCAATGTTGTGATAACAAAGAATTGGTATCTCTAAAAGGGACCATAAGATTTTGCGATTCGTTGGTACCAATTTTTTGCCACAATAGAGACTTCATGTGTTTGTCAACAGTTGCATCACGTTGAAGAACTTCAAGTTAGCCTGCCAAGAGCATTGTTGAAGCCAAGACGGTTGAATTTTCGCGATATTTTATGTCTACAGCAGACGGGAATTCGTATCACCGATTGCTGCCAGGATTCATGCATTTTGAATGATTAGAAGCTTCTCAGCATAGTCAAACTTTCTCACATCGTTAAATACCACACCAGTCACAGAAAGAGCAATCTGTTTTGGAAACTATGGGCTGCCATTTCCACTCAGGCGTAGAAATGAAACGCAGCATGAATTAATATTCATGGGAAATCAATCAGTTAAACCAAGCGTAAATCAATGAAATTTCAGAAAAATCACGTGTATTCTTCTCAGTTTGAACGTAGCAAATCAGTGAAATTACACTTATCAAACTGCGTTCTGCGACCTATATAGAGGCCAAGACCACAATTACAGAACGTCCATCGCAACAGAACGACCTACGGGGGATAGGCTTTGCTTTTATACTTTTCTTGGTAGTTTCCTCAGTAGTTTCCGACCAATCGGCGACCGAGATCTGTAGTTTCGAACGTTGATCTCGCTATGTACAGGAGCGCTCAGTAGTTTCCAAACAGTTTCCTAGTAGTTTTTAGCTGCGGCTTATCTTAGTTTCTAGATTTTGATAAATTGAATGCATTTTCATCAAGGAAAAGTATAATTCCGAGCAAGGAAAGGAGTCAAGCTCGTACACAAACATATATTTGGGAAAATTTTGAAAACAGGACGCTTAAACGGCTAGCAGTGTGGTATTTTAAAAGTATGTTTCGCAATAGATTTACTTTTGCAAACTATTTTAAATTGTGCTGTTTTCAAAAAAAAACATTCCTTATTCTTGAGTAGTTTTGAGAAACTACGGAAACTACCCTAGATTTGCCGCTGGAATTTGCCGTGGTCTAATCAGCTATTTGTGTGAGTTTCCCTTTTTCGCTTGTTCGTTTTTCAATATAATTCTTCTGAAAGATAGGAAAAAGGTGTTTTTCCAAAAGTAAACCATCAACAGTTCTATCCAGTTTTGTAGTAGAATATTTAAAAGTAAATGCCCGCTCTTGAAATCGTCTTGCGACGTAAATACGCGTGTCTGGAGGTAAAATTTGGTTGGCTTAGTCCTACTGGAAGCAGTGTTCCAGGTGTTTTAGTTCAATGTACTGAACATGGTAACTGCGCTGCCATGACAGAAAAAAAGGCAAAGATGCACTGTATTTATAGAACACTAATGAAATATCGTCTCGTGGTGTTTGCAAGTGAAGTTATACTCTATTTTGCTTTGCCAGATTTAGATGCCAAGTTAAGTTTGTATTGTGTGAGTAGTAAAGGTTTGTATGTGTTCCAGGCTGAAGGAGCCATCTTCCAAAAAATACAAGAACAAGGTTTCGCAGGTCATCCAAACCAAACAGTTCAATTGCGAACCGAAATTAAGATCCCACCAGAAGCTGTTGGCCGTATCATTGGAAGAGGGGGCTCAAAGGTATTTGGTTTTCAGCAAAATAAACTAGTAAAACTCTGCCTCTCAGAATATGTATTGATGTGTGCGCGGATATTTCATTCACAGCGTAATTACCGCTCCGACAGCAATACAAGCAAGCGTTGTTTGCACCTGCAAGTCCGTCGGTCGTACTCTTAGGCCGCGTTTACACTATACCGGATTCACTCGTCGCGACATCTTCGTTTGCTGTTAAGGAGCAATAATCACCAGCAAATATTGACTAGGCTGACTGATTTTGTATATTTCTTTGTGTCATTGCCATTAAAAAGTTTTGCAGAGCATCGATAGTTGCAAAATTTGAGCCGCTCCGTTAGCAATCCGGTATAGTGTAAACGCAGCCTTAAACATGTTGGTACTATAGACTCTGTTCACACAATGGCATTTAGAAGTTCAAGCTGGGATAACGAATGTTACGCTTCACGCCCCGGACAGACGAGCAGTTTTTCGTAGACGTAATCCTTGATGCGTTCACTTGCTCGTGTGTACCACCAAAAAGTTTTCCTTGACGGCCAGATGCATGCGCAAGTTACCTTGCTAAAAGCTAGCATGCCTAGCTTTTAAGAATGCCCTTGTCAAGGGAAAACGAGTCAACTATTGTCGTACACACGAGCAAATTAAACTTGTCAAAACAAAATTACTCGTCTATGCCGGACTCTCAGTAACGCTGATCCCAAAGTTTTGTTGCGTCGATTCAAATTACTTTTGGAATGGTGTAACTTCTTTTAAAGTTTTTTTTCTATCCTTGGTGTTGAGATAATTGAATTTGTTTGACATGTGAATTTTCGGAATTTGTGCCACTTATGGCTGACTGCCAATTCCTCCTTCCCTGTAAAATGAAAAGGTCTGAATTCGTTGGTACGACAACAGTATAACTTCGCGGCAAAGTGATTTTATTCCTAAAATTTTAAAACTACAAAAAGTGTCAACATGTAATATTCTTACGTGTCTTTCTTTGCAAGAAGGTGGCTCAGAACGTGGCTATGCATAATGCGCAACATGCACGCAAATCATCACGGCCCATTTTCGCTTTGTTTCCTGACGCCATATTTAAATTAAAGCGATGCAAATGTATTGCAATACAAAACTACAGAAAAGGGAGAAAACTTCCCGTACTGGACAGGGACGTCGTTCGGTGAGGCGTAAACAGTAAATTCCACTGAACTATAAATGGTAATGAACTATTAAGTGGTAAACTCCACTTAATTCTTGCAATTCCTCATCAACTCGCTTGAAGGAAGCCGACTTGATCGTGCCAGTTGGACATGGCATGACCTACTCTTTTAAACGGCCGCATACTGTCCAGAAAGTATTTGTTCACAATCCAACATTTCTGCCGTTAATATTTACTTGGTCGTGCGAATTTTCATGGCATGACCAACACAGAAGACAGGACCACTGGCATGACTAAAACACGCAATGAAAACGAGCCCAATATCGTAATTATTGATTTTTTTATTTCTACTCGAAAGCGCAAGTGAAGATCGTACGTGGCATAATCTCAAAATTTTGGCTGCTGTAAAATATCTTTTTGAGAGAATTTTTAGTAATGACCAGCATGACCGCTAGCTTTACCACTTGTTACATTTTCATTTTGAAAGATCTTTGGGATGACGTAATAAAATTTGTTGAGATCAGATGCTCTTGAAGAGGCCGAAAAAATTTGCAAGCTAAATCGTTGGACGCAAATATAATCAAACAAGTCCTAATATGTAGTTAAAATCGTAGCACAATTCTGTAATTGTGATGTTAGTAATTACTAGGCTGCATCTTGTGAAGTATGGCTCTGTATTTGAATTTAGGTTCGATCATTGCAAGGTAGACACAGGGCCTTAGTTGAAGTTCCACGCAGTGTTAATCCAGATGAAACCGAAGTAATTGTACGTGTTCTCTCAGATTACCTTGGAAGCCAGGTATGTTTGCTGCTTACTAGCGCAGAGTAAAGTATGACTCCGACTTCGCTATTCTAATATGCGTATCGGCACAAGATAGCATACGCTACGTAGTAACAATATGCACCTATCAATATCTACCTTTTGCAAAATTCTCCTTGAACATACAAGTAGATAGAATTGTTGTTGAATAAAAGAACGAGATTGCTCTTACTCTCGAAACGAAGAAGTCTTAAAAATTCTCGAAAGTATATGACTGTAGGAGGAGAATGTCATCTTTTGGTTCGTGATATTCGCCTTCACAGTGAAAAATTCTTGTGCTCGCTATTTTGGAAACTATTGCAGAAAAATTTGCAGCCGTTTGGAAACTTTCGATTATTCGGATATATATGTTTGGTTTTTTTGCAGCGGTGAAAAGTTGTAGCTATTGGAAATAACCATCTTTTTTGGTACACGACCCGTATCATTTTTCCAAAACATCACAAGTGCGCGCGATCAACGGTCTGGTACGTGCCTGTGTGCGTGTCGAAAAGTAGTGAAAGAGAATAAAATTTCCCCGTATGGTGCTTACCTGAAGGGGAGATTTAGTTCTCCGAGGACCTTCTAAGATTGATAGGACCAATACTGATGCAGATCCGCGGCCAGCAGTGGTCTGGAACCCACAAAATTTTGACATGCGTACTAACCATCCTCTTATTGAGTTGAATGCTGAGTTTATAATGATTTACATAGCTGGAAGGGGTGGAATAGATCTGCCATCAAAGTAGGGGGGGACTCAGTATTGCTCCTATCAGTTTTCGAAGGTCCTCGGAGAAGTACATCTCCCCTTCAGGTAAGTACCCTCCGGGGAAATCTTATTTCTCCTTCGTACCTTCTCCGACTGGTACTCGCAGTACTGATCCAGATATACAAAGATAGCTATGTAAATCAAAGTGCCGTGAAGAAAACAGCTAACCTGAAACTTGTATCTATTCAGAACATTGTAACAAATGTGTAAATGATAGTCAAATACTACTTTTAAATTGATAGTTCTCTAAGAGTTAATAGCCTCAAGTACCTTGTGAGCATACTTAGCTCTGTCTACCAGTTTATGATAACATTTCTCAAACGTTTGTGCTAAGAACCAATCTGCAGCCCCTAAAATAACCTCAATAGGCACTACACAATCAGCTGCCACAGAAGGTGATAGTGCTCTAGTAGAGCGTCCTGTGTAACAAAAATCCACTCCAGCGGACCGAAGAAAGTTGCACATCCATCTTGATACGGTCTGACTTCCAACGGGATTATGCGGGCTAGCATAAGAAATGAGGAGTTGCTGATTCTCTCTAAGTTTACTCGTGCGCTGTAGATAATGCTCTAAACATCTTGCCATACAAATGGAACTCTCGCGATGGTAGCCGTTCCAACAATATCTTCCGAGGAGGATGATAGGGTCTTGAATTCTTCGCATGAGTTGGAATGTGAAGTCCTAACTGTCAACTTTCTTGGAAAGATGGTCACAGTCAAGGGCAGCAAAATTGCTGCCCTTGACTGTGAAAAGCCTTGCAGCTGTGTAAGCCTTGCAGTTGATGTCGCCCCAGCTGTGTAAGCCTTGCAGCTGATGTCGCCCCCAGGAGATTAGTCAGTTTAAGACTTACAACGTTGAGGGAAAGATCCTCCCGTGATGCTAGAGACGACAAGTATTGCAACACGGGGTCAACATGCCAAGTTGAACAATTTCGGGGGGTAGCTGATCGTAGCTGGAAAAGGCCTTTCATGGAGCACTACTGCCGGGCTAGGAGTGCTTTGCATTCCCCGTCTCCAAGTGGCACAGTTTCGCTTGAAGGACTGCAATGGTCAGGTCTATTTTGTTCAACTGTGCACCTAGAAATATGATTACTCGCACTGGTGAGGGTGAGCACTTCTCGAGTTTGATGATAAACCCTAGGTCGGCAAGACGAGTTGTGACAATTTGGAAAACTTTCCACAGTTCTGCAGCACTGTGGTGGAGTAGAAAAAGGTCGTCCAGAGAATAACTACTCGAATGCCTGATGATCTGAGAGTGGCAACTACTGGTTTCAGTAATTTGGTGAACACTCGGGGTGTCGAGGATAGACCAAAAGGTAAACACTGGTATTTGTAAGTCACACCTTGGAACTGAAGTCTCAGGTACTTCTAATGATCGTCTGCTATCGGTACCGAATAATATGCATCCTTCTTCAGTTCCAGTTTCATTAGATAGTCGTTTGGATTGAGCATTGCCTTCTACGAGGTCCAAACTTTTTAGTTTGAACTTCTCTGTGTGGACATGATTGTTCAAAGTCTTTAAATTGAAAATGGGCCGTGTCTTGACATGAAATGATCCTTCTGTTCCACAACTTGACGCACTGCTCGTTTGGAAACCAGATCTGATATTGCATGGGACGATAGGATTTTCTGTTCCAGGAGCTGGCCTTGGTTACTCGTCCGCACCATTGATGAGGTGATGATACTAGTGGAATGCGATAGCCCCTCACTGTCTCTAAAACCGATTGGTTTGAAGTTATTAGTTTCCTGTTTGCCATAAAATACTTTTGTCGACCTGCTGCTAACGGGCGTAATCTTGTTGAGACGAGGAATCATGTGATTACATTCTTCCTCGTCAAAACAAGATCACTAGTCTTGGTTGTTGGTCTCAACAACCACCAGCTGTGGTTGATATTGTTGGGCTCCTTGAAAGCTCGTGGTCGTTTAGCAAAGGAGGGTTTGGTTGGTGAGGAGCGAGTGTTGTCAGCTTTTTGACTTCTGTTAGGCTTGTAGGACCATTTGCGTTTTCCCCATCGGCGTTGGACACTAGCCCCCGAAGTGGAAAAGGCACGAAAGGACTGCATTGAACCCTCTTTCTGAAAGATTGGCTTGGGTGGAACTGCAGTCACTTTGAAGTTTGTCTTTGAATGATCATGCTCGATCTGGACAACTTGGTGAAACTTATCAGGGGAGAGATGCTTATCTGTGGGAATATCTTCCTTCAGGTTTGTCTTTCCCACATCACTGAGGTACTCGGCAAAATGCTTCTGGCGCCACGTGTTTAGTCAGAAGTTGACATTGCCCAGATGGACTAGGGGCATCTTCCAAGTATACTTTTATCTCGTCTGGATCAGGATCCAAAAGTTTATCATTCTCCTCAGGATTTGGAATCTCTTCCAAACGCTCTAGTGCTGCTGCAATAGGATGTGCAACGGCGAGGAATGGGGCTTGACTCGCAACTAGACCATGATCTGATGTGAAGATCTCTTCCGTTTTGTGGTACCAGTTTCCATTGTAGGAGCGACAAGTACATCTTCCATCCCTTTTATTGGGGGATATTTTTGCATAAGTTCACTCCAATATCTTTAGAAAGACGCTTGGTAAAAGCTGTAGTCAGAAAGCTTTTAGCCTCTTGTGATACTTCCTCCTCCTTGCCTTCACTGTAATACTTAGCGAGGTGACTACTTAATGGAAGCGTATCATTATAACATTCATCTGTATCAATTATTGTACCAGCAGGGTTTGACTGCTGAGATGAAACTGGCTGGTGAGATGGAGCAACATCTTTTAATGCTTCTTTCAACAGCATTGGCAAGGTCTGCTGGATTGTATCTGCCACTAGGACTAATACAATGAGGCACTGTGGCCGATATAATCCAGTCTGCTGCATTGTATCAGCGACAACGATTCTACAATGTTCGCGTTTAATCCAAAATTTGTCGACTAATTTTACTTTGTCGACAAAAGTGAGGGAAATGTATTACAAACTCCAGTACGAGGCCTACCTGGTTAGTAGCCATTGTTCGTCAAAATATCTTCGGATGTTGAATATTTACAAAGGATTGTAACGAAATTTTCTTCCCTTCGAAAGTGAGTTGCCGATGTGAGCCTCGTTTATCTGCTGACTTCCGTTAAGAGAACACCTCCCGCCAAAACAAAACTTTACATGAAAACTGACCTCATTTTGTGTAGCGTACCTGATTGGATCCACGTAGCTGATTAGATGTTGATAGTTATTTCATATACACTCATTTTATGGTTATTATGATGCCCCTTCTTTTTGGCATTAACATGGCCGGAAATAACGTAATTAAATGTCGATATTATCAATTTTACTGTTATTGCAGTTTCATTTGTTCACGCGTACGTTCACCAGAAGCCGGTTGTTAAAGAAATTGTTAGTTTAATTCTGGTTAAATTTAAACGTAAATTTTGAAGCCAAGTGTTTTAGCTGCTTTTTTATACACATGGATGCAGTTCTTCACTAATATTGTTTGGATCGCTAGAGTTCCATTTGCGAAGTTTTGAAACGAATAGGCATACAGAAGTACACAAATTAAAGCAAATGCTTGATATGAAGTATTGGGTTGACGGTAATTCAGCTTTGCTGAATCGCCCCAGCTAAGAACAGTCGGCCCCAGAGAAAAACACATGCACGACTAATCGTAATGTGAAATCTACCTTAAAGTTTACTAATGCTTGTGTTGTGCAATTTTGTTTCAGGGTGTCCAAACAGAAATTCGGGAGATTGTTGCTCAAGTGGAAGCGCAACAGAGGAAATAATTTTTGGTCTCACATTACTCCGATCTGCTTCTATTTTAAAATTTCAGTTTTTCATGCTTTATAATCCTGTGTTTTAATTTCTATATATCAGGCTAACTTCTTGTAGTTCATATAAATATATCACCATATAGTTGTTGTAAGTCTAAATATTATATCATTACTCACTACATGCTATATCAATATTTTACGCGAAAGATGTATTCTTCTAACGCGCTCTTGATTTTCTCCTCATGAGCTGTTTGTAATATTGTGCATGTAATATATTGTAAAAAGTTCTCACGGTGCTTGTTTTGTATAGTTAGCATATTTTTTCGAAATGCCAATGGCAATAAACTGTTCCGTTGCGCAGTGTTTGTCTGTTTAGACTAAAGCACGCTCCTTAACTTTGATTTTTCTCTCACAATTGTTCTGGACTAATTTGATTGACCGTTTGCTGTTGAAGGTATTTTGACACATTACGATTTTTTGCCTCGATTATCTTTACGGCAAATGGAAATTAGTGATGCGGCCGCACTTCTTGCAAATCAGCTACCAGGAAATTTTGTATAGCCGACATTGGTACTCAACTTATTCATTTTCATACACCGGGATGAGAACCGCACGCGATAAATCACTAC
The DNA here is from genome assembly GCA_025434845.1 of Phenganax subtilis. Classification (NCBI taxonomy): domain Eukaryota; kingdom Metazoa; phylum Cnidaria; class Anthozoa; order Malacalcyonacea; family Clavulariidae; genus Phenganax; species Phenganax subtilis. Next base: position 9,839 of record JAOBYK010540671.1, read on the forward strand.
GTCTAGATCTACTTTTAGGCACAGAGCATACAGAGGTTAACTTTGCATTGATTTTGCGTACCCGGCGGCCATGTTGTTAGTTGTTAGTCAGTGCTCTAAAGAAAGGACTTCGCCCCCCGAACATTATAAATAGTCATATATGATCATGCTTGCCGTATTTGGATAGCACTAGCGCTAGCAGAAAATTTCGATGGCTGAATATTAAAAGGCAGTATTTAACTGATATATGCCACCTAAATGAATAAAAACTAGCAAAATCCTATTTTGGGAAACAACATATAACCACTTTTTCGTCAAAAATACGATTTCTGAAGATAGTTCAGCCTGAGTTTTGTTATTCCGTACCATTGAACTAAAACACTGGAACGCTACCTCCATTAGGACTTGCCTATAATCGGTTGAAGCCGTGTGTCTGGAGAAATTTCTCGCCTGACGCGTGTTTTTGTCGGGAAATGTATTTTGTATTAATATGTATATACTCTAAAAAAACCTGATATTTCTTTTAAAAAAACTGTGCTCATGTCGGTTTTTGAATTAGTTTAGATTTGAAACGTGTATAAGCTTTAAAAAGTTTAAAAAAGAGTACATACTACTTCAAAAAACAATCAAAACAGAGAAAACAATCCAAAGTAACTTCGTCTGCCGTGAAGATCTGCACTCTTGGCTGTACGTTTTCGCTTAAAAAACGGCTTTTATTCATATAGAAAAAAAAAACAAAAAACAAAACAAAAAAAAACAAACAAAAAACAAAAAAAACAAAAAACAAAAAACATGGCGGACGTAATGAGTGCACGTGTTGTTTGGAGAAATTTTAATCGCTAGTTAATCGAATAAAAGATGAAACGAGTTTGTTTGAGTGTCCATATTTTTTTAAAAGTAACTCGAGAATCTCTCTGATGTAAAATGAATGAGCAATCTTCACCGGAGTCAGAGTTGAACGAAAATTTGCTTCTGAACAACCAGGTATCGTTCGAAGAGATAAAGAAATCCGAAAAAAACTGTGGCTATGAATTTACAACCAATGAAATTCGGTTTGAAATCTGGTTGAAAGCATTAATGTTAAGATATTGGGTGGATTTTGGCAATCAATCAAAGTACCGAGTTAACTGGCTTAGGAAAACTGACCCGCTTGATGCAAAAGCGATTGTTGAAGTTGTGATTCATGTTTATAAAGTTCAAGACGATGCCAGCGGCGCCAGTACTAGTGACGGCTCGTTACTGTTTTCATTAACTGTATTACTAAAGGAAAAAAAGATTGAAATCTCGGAGGAATATGGGCTATTTTGGAAAAATACGGAGTTCCAAAAACTTTTAAGCTTAGTAAATAAGCTTCACGTTAACAAAGAACAAGATGCTGCAAAAATTCGAGATAGCTATATCGAAATTTTTCAAGAGTCGGAAGATAACACAAGTATGAATATATCTTCCTTGGACCTTTCTGAGATTCGGTGGGATGGTTCACTTATGCCAATAGGTGAGAACATTCTAAAAAGTGGTCAAGTAAAACCGAAATCGACTAAAGCCAAAGTACAACATACAAGACGTAAGTCAAAGTCAAAAGTTCGAGTGATATCATCAGCAAAGGTTTCTCAAAATCAGAATGTTTGTATAAACAGTATACAAGAATGTTCACAACGTCTATCAAATCTCGAAGAAGTTGTTACGCGTATTGACAAGGCTGCAGTGGACTCGGATGCTAAATTAAGAGCCTTGAGTGATTCTCTGTTTGAAAATCTTGATGATTTATTGGCAAACAGAGTCAAACAGGAAATGTCAATTATGAGGAAAGATTTTGAGGAAAAAGTTTTGCAATATGATGAACGGACATGCAAAGCTGAATCGGAGGTCAAGAAATTGCAGGGAAGGCTTGGATCTCTGATTGAAGAGAAGAATCAGCTGTCCAAAAAGGTCAGAAGTTTGGAGGAATCTAACAAAGAATTGTCGGATCAAATTCATATATTACAAAATAATGAAGAAGTTATGGAGGTAGAACGAGAAACTGGAAGTAAAGCTAAGAATGAATCGAATGACAGTGGAAAGAAAAGAGCGGTAAAGGAAGTTGTTTCTGTTCAAGAAGAAAATGATCAAACTTTGATTGAAGAAGTACAGCCTGCGAAAACCAGTGATCTTAGCGAGGAAAACATGAAAGACCAACCAACAGGATATGACTTTGTATTTCTATGCGACTCAAACAGAAAATTTATTGATACAAAGTTGTTATGTCCTAACAGTACAGTAAAAGTTATCTCTTGTGGTACTTCATATAAGGCTATAGAAATTTTGGCCTCTCCACGTTTTGAAGTCAACACAGCGCTGATAATAAATACAGGAGTAAATGATGTTGAAAATTTCTCGATAGATGAGGTTATCCAGGCACAGTTGGAAATAGTAAATTCAGCCACAAAAGCATTTCCAGGCAAAAAGATTATTTTTTCAAGTATCACTCCCCGGGATGATAACCTTGATGATGACGTTCGAATCATAAA
>JAOBYK010540893.1:0-17013 GCA_025434845.1 Phenganax subtilis
TATGTGATCGAGTAAGTTGACTGGCGAGTGCATTAGCAGCATTGTTGGACCAAGTATACTCGCCAGTTATCCACTCTGTCACATCGTTCAACACGAGAAAAATCGCATCGAAAATCGCCCGTGTGAACAAGCCTTTAGCAGTATCTCATAAATAACTTGCATGTTATCAACTAATAATGGCTTTTCTTATAATTAGTTAGAACTGTTGTACTTCAGCTATTTAGAAAGATCGTGACTCTACGTTTACCTCAATGACGACGATATGAAAACCAGCCCCCACAAAATATGCATGATGCGTCGTTCCACATCAAATATAGAACGGATTTTAAAAACAGCTCGGATAATTTGAACGAAGATGGGGTTGGATTTCAAACAGGATCCAAATAAACTTTTCCAAAGACCTTTCATCAAACTTCTGGTTCGCCACTTTTCAAGGCGTTCACATACTCTCCCTCAAGACCATCAGGTGGCAATTCCTGGTACTCCGTAGATTGCAAAGACTCTTTGCTACTTGCAAAAGCCAACTTGTCCTTCATATCGTTGTTAAAGCTGTCTTCAATATTAGGTGGTAACTAAACAACAAGAGCAATGAGACTAATATTAAAACAAAGTTACAGAGTCAGGAAGAGAATACACCAAGTGCCACATGGAATAACATTTTGGAGTACGAAATGTTTATCTTCGCACTCACATGCCCAAAGAAATGTCATCATGCACTTGGGTGCACTGGCTTGAATTTCATTTCTTTGTTGTTAAATTATTAACAATTCCGGAATATATACATGCTCTATTATTCAATACTTCTCTTAGAAACTATTTGTGCCTTCCAGCATAATAACTAACCTTTAAATCTTCAAGGTGACTCTTTTGTACAACGCGACGTTTTCTTTGTTTTCTAAATATAAGAATGAGACTCATTGAGTTACAGTGTAAGAGCAACTGATGTAAGTACGATGAAGGCATTACAGCGAAACTACAATATTTTCTGGGGGTGAATTGGTGCAAGGTCAAATAAAAACGTGCATGAGTACATCCCACATAAAGCCATTTGACAAATACGCAGAAAAACTATCACAACGATTAAAGTATAATTTTTCTTTTTATGTGAATTGTTGATCTCGAGGTTTTCGCACAGATTCTTGTGCTCTCGACCAATCAAAAACTCTACTAGTGTTTTACAATTATAGAAAGTTTACCTCCAATACATAAATCCCAAGATCAAAGCAGTGAAAACAAGGAAAAAAATAGCGGCGGAGACAATCGCCAAGACGCTTCCAGTATTTAAACCTTGAAAAGTAACTGGAAATAAGTGTCACTGTCATCAGTAACATACAATTCACACTTACAGACACGTGCGTGTTTTAGTCCTACTCTGTGCTAAAATAATGAATAATTTAGTTTATCGTGGCAACGCTTCTATGTGCTTTCTTCGTGGTCCTATGACTGTGATTCTATACCTGTATTTCCAGTGAAATGGTTTTTATCAACTTTCAGTATGGCCTTTCTGTCGGTAAAACTGCTACAATGATTTACCAATGTACAAATTTTCACTTGCACAAAATACTCTGTATTTGCTTTAAGCTTGACAGATCCCCTAAGCGTCGCATTATCATAAGTTATAGTTTTCGTTCCATTTTCAAAATCATCTTTTTCCCAATATCTCATCATAGTCTGACGCACCACGCCATTGAACGTATCTTTAGGTGGTAACTGTAAATTTAGTTTATTGCGTTAGTTCAAATGAACCGCCCTTCTTGTCCATGTATTCAACACTACCTAGCTACACAGGGTCTATCTAAATATCTCATCATCAGAACCTTTAGACCTTTTAAATTATGGTGCTCTGCATATAGGCAGGTTTCACTGAGCACTTCTGGGTAACAACAGTTATGGTGAGATAACTATTCTATTTCTCTTCATCATGCGATTGGTTTGGATGCTATTATAAGAATTTGACCACCATTCGCTGCTACGTGAGGTGTAGTGAACCTCGACTATTTGTATAGTGACACCCACTGCGAGCTAGTTTTCTAGCGATGATGTCACACTGGACTTACAGGCAATGAACCGTACTGTACAGTTAAAGTTAATATCTCGGTTAACCTGAATAGGCCACTGGGTCTAGGGTACCATACTTACCCGTTTGGAAGGTTAGGTGCAAGCTGTTGTCCGAGGTGGCCTGGGAACGAGCTGTGGCCCGGGAGGCCTGAAACCTAGCTGTGGTACTTGGATTAAGGAAAGATCCACGCAAATGGTGCCTTGAACTGCCACCCACACTCGGTAGCTTGCACCTATCACACCAAGTAAACATTGGTGGTAATTGAACCGAAAACCGGAGCTTTAGAAACTAAGGGTGGGATGGTGGGCAATTTAATTTTTTATGAGCTTGTTACACTTTGCGTGCTACGTAAATACTGATTGTACTTGAGACGAGCGGTACATTAACATATGGCGCACCTCGGCGTTGACAACTAGCACCACCCAGGGCGCTGCACCACCTACGCACCTTCCGCAACACGCATGGTTACCCAGCTATTAACTTTGGTTATAATATAACCTCATTAAAACAAAGAACTAGGCTTACTTTCCATCTGACTGTTACCATCCTATTACCATCATCAAGCAGTTTTTCGTTGCACATTACGCATTCGATGACGGGAGGCCGCGATGGTGCTACAGTATTATGAAAAATAAAACAATTACGCAAATATGTACACTAGCTAGCTATTGTAGCTCAGAAGACCACGCCTGAAGCGAAAGTTGGTCCGCCTTTTCAGTGTGGCAATGAAACGCTCCGTTACTCGGTGCCAACTGCCAGGGACGTTGAGGGTGTCATATTAAAATAACCAAATTATTGCTGTGTATACATTGACCAAGTTCTTGCAGGATCCATCATATTGCCTAACTAGTGTACCAACTAAGAAACAGAAACGGACATGACAACTGCAGCATAACTGTACGTATCAGTATGGCTGGAAATCCTTGGCAAAAATTGGAGCAACAATTAGTCGATTCACCAACTATTTGAAATATAAAAATTTGGAAACGTGACAGTTCCCCAAATCCCTCAGTCACCGCATCCCTGCACGTGTGTGCTTGCAACAAGAATCATTTCATCGTGCTACATGCTTTGAATCGTCATTGACGATTAAAATTATTTCGGTGAAACGATAGCAAGAGGCGTGAGAAATGCGATAGGTTATGCCTATTGTGATGGCTCACGCACCTTACTTTGCAATGGTGGTTCCTGCGGGTCAGACACGCGAAACTGATTAGTATCATATCAAGCATGACACTCTCACTGGGAATAAATCACGGAATACATAAAACAAAAAAACTAACCTTGTTCTAGCGTTCTGAACGTTTTCGTAGCAGCGAATGCGAGACTACGCAATTTCACATCATATACATGATATGGATAAACGCTGACTGTATAGTATGTGAACGGGCGCAGATGGGAAAACTTGCAGGTATATTCCCAATTTCGAAAGCCGATGTATTCTTTATTTAATTTAGGCTAAACAGAAGATGATTCACGCATTAGTTGCTGCCGGCGATACTCTAACGACCTTTGGGTTGATTCGTCACTGCAGTGAAGAAAATTATATCTCGACAAGAATTCACTTACTCCAGAACAGACAAGTCAATGACCGAAGGGGGTATGGAGCGAAAAAAGGCCCGGTAAAAAAATAGTGCACCGTATGTTGATAAGTTTAGTACTTACTCCACAACTTGTTTTATTTCCTCCGTGTTCATGAAAAATAATATTGAAACCAACAGGATTGTCGTAAGTACACGCTTTCCATTTAACTGTTACTGCATATCTGTTATTTTGTACCAAAACAATATCTGTGGGTTTTTTTAGGTGTTGCGACGGTTCTTTATGTAAAAAGAAAGATGTATGAGAAAACTGTTTGCATGAAAATCCATAATGAACACAGAATGATGTAAACAACTGACAAAATACAAAACGGGAAGGATAGGATCGACACCAACTTGCGTCCACATCATTTTAGGCTCGAGGTGTTGTTGTTTTTGCTACTAGGGTCAACACTAGCACAATAGCACGCGTTTCATTTACTAAAATCGAGGGACCAATTGTTCGAAAAGAGGGTAGCGCTATCCACCTAATAGTGTTTCTTGTAGCCTTTGTAAAATTTTCCATTGATATTATAATATAAAATTACTTTGAAGTCTCTAATATATATATCGTTGACCAAAATGGAAGTTTCGTCCTTTCTTGTCCAATTTTATGAACTTTGAAATCTTCACTATATGGATAGCGCTATCCAACTTTCGAACAACCGGCCCAAGTTGTTTTGCTTTGGATGCAGTTAACAGATAAGCAATATGGAAAACATAAAAATAGGGAAACTATAGCTAAATCACAACAGAGAAAACACACCTTGGTTTTTTGTTATGTTAAGAAGTTGCTTTTCGTTTTCATCGCCCATCCACGCACTAAGTTCAACTTGACCTTTAACGTTTGCAATAACTGCAGGACAAGCAAGCTCGCATGCATCAAGATTATGCACGGCGCAAGTGAACTGACTGCTAGTTTCATTCCACTCACTGCTAACACTTGCAGAAACATTTTTTAGAAATATATCATGATAGCCATCCCTGAGCAAGAAATGAGCAAACTCGTCTTCCCGTGTTGAAATATTGCCAAATATACGCGGCTGTGTCTTGTAAGTGGCATTGCAAAGAGTGACATTCACTCCATGACAGTCTTCAGGTTCAAGATATATATTTAGCGGACAAAACTTGACTTGAAAATTAACTGTACGTGATAAATTTCCATGTAGCCGAGGATTCACATGCCAGGAAATATAGAGTACATCATCAACTGACGTAGTTGAGCTGTTTGAAATAATTTTCAACCCTAAAAACAACAAAGACTACTGTAAGTACTCACACTGCAAACTTCGCGATCGAAGTTGTGCTTTCCTCCATTTTTACTTCAAACTCGTTCATTATATCGTCAAGTGATAATCATTTTGTCCTATGTCCATTTTTTAGAAATTTCCAAACATCTTATATTTATAAACGTCGGCATGTTCTTTTTTATCTCCACGGACCATGCTTATCTCAACTTCGAGAAATTTGGACCTAGGAAAAAAGAATTATCTCTTGACGCACTGCAATTCGGTGAAACTATATGACCATTATTACTTGAAACACAAAAGGCTTGAAAGTCAAAAAAAAACTGACACCAGTTTTGAAAAACAGTCAATACGAGTTGTTCGAAATTTTGATTTTTAAATAATTACACGTCTAGTTAATTTTGTATTTTTAAAAACTGATATATATTTTTTTGAAACTTTTACGTGCGTGTACGTGCGTGTCAAAACCACGAAATGGAAAGCAGCCTAATAAAATCAAAGAATATAAGAATGAAATGGCTTAATGATAATACAACAAGAAAAAGTTTGGGCATGAACAGCAGAACATTGTTGAATACTGTGTAAGTCAAGGCGAGTGATACTGAAAAAGACTAGTGACTGGCAGATCGACGGCAAGAATTTAATGAGCGGTTTTTAATGTAATAATTACGACTTTTGCAATTCAATGAATTTCAAACCATTTGGCCTTGAAGGAACTTGAGAGTAGAAAGAGATAAAGAAAACGACTTCGTGTCAAGGATTGAAATATCTCGAATTGTATGATTTGATTGCAAGGACATTCAAGGTTACGTACCAGAGAGACCCGTTTCAAGCTACCACTGGTTATAATCTCTTTTCCATTTCCCACAATTCTGGTCGCAGAATAAACACGTTACATATCTATTCTGTGATTCTGGTCACCCGCTGTGTGTACACTGACAGCGGAGTGGCACCGTGGCAGTCAATTCAACTCTTCAAAAATATCGTTTAACAGGAGCCGGTGTTATGAAGCACACTTAAGCCTGCTTTCCATTAGGTGGAATTTTCCGAGCGGAAAATAAATGTAGCAACGTGATTGGTTCGCTTAAGACTTTTACGCGGGAAAGTATATTTGTTAGCCAGTCACTTTGTTCGATTTATTTTCCGCGCGCAAATTTCCGTCTAGTGGAAATCAGGCTTTACGGTGGATAAGCTCAAAATACAAATCATAGCTATGTTTTCCTTTAAAAACAAAACTGAAACTTTTTTACTGCATACACTACCTATGCATCTAAATTTACTTTTAGCGCATAAAGGCCCATTTCCACTCCTCGCAGTTAAAATAAACTACCGAGCATTGTGATTGGATGAAAAAAACTCGCAGCGGGCTTGCGAGTTGGGAGTGTTTTTAATTTTTACTTTTATCCACCGTTTAAGCAAAACGAGCTTTGTACAACCGACCCCTGTAGTCTTTCCACTTGTCAAGGTTAGTATATTCAAAGCATTGAATGAATGTAGTAAAATCAGCGCCATGGTCAAACACGGTCATAAAGGTCAAATCAAGCGCCCACGAGAGCGTGCTATTGAGGCGTTTGAACTCGTTCGACACTGATGCTTCAAAGCACGCTTTGATTAATTCTTCAAAGCCACTCATCTTTTTCATAAATCCCAATCTTTGGAAGCTACCAATGCACGCATACTCTGCAGAGCTTTGTTTGTAAAGCACTTCCTAGTGTTGCGTTTCTTGCAAGATATGCAATATTTGCTGCATGTTTGTTCACTCGCCGCAATAGTTCAAAATCAACTCGCGGGAAGCGGTCGATGTTCATAAATTATATATAATACATTCGCGTGTGAATGATGAACCGCAATTTCCATCGCTGTAAGCAGTGGAGTTGTCGTTCTGCTCTTGCAGTTCGCAAAACAACCAATAGATGTACTAGGCTAAAAATGTGCCCCGTTTATTGCATCAGACTTAGAAATACAAAAAATGCTATGGTAAGTAAGAACTGCTTCACTATTGTCTACGATTTCATGACAGTGCATATCAGTTCACAATGACTCACCTTTGCTTGACAAACTTAACAGAAATACGAATGAAAGTCCCAGTAGCGTATAAGCTGGCGAATACATTGCATACTGTTAGTGAAAACACGGGATTTCAACACGAAACACAGCAATTTAGTCACTAATTTCAACTAACGACTCTACAGACGGCCATATGTACAACGCAGTGCTCCTGTGAGATCAAATTACATGTCAGCAGAATTGTTTTTAATGTGGATAAGTTTTGGAAAGTTAATATAAGGTTACAAGTTACAACTGCATGCAAATGATCAAGAATGTATTTGTCAATAACTATATGCCTTAACACGCTTAAGTTTTGCTTGCTTCGGCGTCTATGATTTCATGACAGTGAAAATCAGATCGAAATCTGCACTTTTAATATTCACTGATACGTGAGGCGTCGAGGAAAACGAAAGTAGCATCTCATGTTGCATTATATTCATTCCAGTGTCTTTACCTTTCAGTTTACAGTTCAGGTCTGATCAAGGTGCATATTTTCCAGTGGGTCACTATACAACAATGCCCAGAAAAGATGAGGGGTCACAATCGCGAATACTCACTGGTACAGGTACAGTATTAGCGTTAACAGCGGTGAAGCGAGCCTATGAATCAAAGGCAGCGGGCATCGCGTGTGCCAAGTGCAGCATAGCAGGCGGATCTAATTTGCATATCGGAGGGCAAAACAATTATCTTTTCTTTTCTTTTCTCTCTTTCTCTTTCTCTCCTAACTTCTTCATTGCTCTCTCTAATTATAATACAAGAGGTTGCTTTCCACTGAGTAACTCGGTGTGATAGGTGCAACAGGGTGGTCAGGTCATTAGGCGAGATTGTGACACTGGGTCAGGGACCTGAATCCAAGTAATTGCAATATCGGATTAACGGCAGACCTCCCACTCGTTGCACCTAACCATCCACACGGGTAAGTTATGTTACGATAGGTGTTCACCAGAGTTCTCGCGCGTGCGTAGGAAATGGTGAAAAGGCTGTGGCTGGAGGGGCTTCAGCCCCTTAAGTTTTCGAAAAGGGGGGCAAACAGAGCAAGTTCTAGCAAGCTAAATACACATTTTCGTGCATAATTTGAATTTCACTAACCAAGACATCAGATGTTTGAAACGTGTGTTCGTGGAAAGGTTTCAAAACTTTCTTTCCGGTGTAGTTTGAGTGCGTGAAACAAGCAAACAGTTAGAGAGCCAAGGCGAGGTTATAATTCACCGATCAAAATTATTAACTAAAGTTTCATTCATGTAAAAACTTCATTTTCCGTTTTTTCAAGATTTTTAATGCATGTTCACAATGAAGAAACCGGATTCTTTGGGTCTTCTACCTGTAGCCAGAGAGTTTACGTCTGCAAATAGTCGTCGACTGCACTATTTTGGCAAGTTTTAAAAACCTGTAGTTTGTTTACTAAATGTTTGTGTTACGTCCTTCGTTGCTTTAGTTGTGTTTTCCGCATAGATTATCAAAATATTCTTGTTAGTATTTTTGCTCCTCGTTTTCTGGCATTTGCTTCCCAGAATCGCAAGAAATGCTATATCTGGATTTCCATGTTTCAAAAATTTTCCCGAGAGGAGATGTCCCCGGACTCCCCTAAATAAGCGAGCGCTTTCGGCGCTCAACCAAATTTTCAGCCCCCTAAACCCCTGACCGTGCCACGAAGAACCACACCAATGGTACCTTGAAACCATACGTATTTGAAATCTTAATTACATGCTGTGACAGTAATTTACGCTCTGTATATTTCAAGTTCAATTTTACTCTCGACGTCCACAGCTTGCTGAATCACCTTCAGAATTTCAGATATAAGATCAACAAATCTTAGTGCAGGATCTGAGCCTACCATATGGTTTACCATTATAGAATGTGTAAACTCCCTAGGAAAGAAAAAGTTGAAGTATAAGCAACTTCTTGCATTTTTTAGAAGTGTATGTACTGAAGCAAGAGCATGTGTTTCCAAACTATATATCGTCTGGTTCATTTATCTATCAGATTAAATTGTAACTGAAAGTGATCATGTCAACGAGGCAGAAATTTTCATTCTTCATGGTAAAATTCTTCTCATTGGCCTGTCGTGCAAAAATTAGAAAAACTAGAACTATTACAATTTTTACAATTCTATATAAATGGGCTAAGTGGGAATTCTTGAAAGGTAATGTTGTAATTTTGTTGCGGGATGCCAGCGTCACTGTGTCAATGTGTCTGCTACAGGCACCGACCTTTTCGCCTGTAATATTACAGTGGCCCATACAAAACTAATACACTCTTTCTTTGACCAACACATGTTTTTCGTAGATGGTTTTGTTGGCTGATGAATGAAAGTTTTATTAGTTTTTTTTTTTGCTTTCTTTACATAGTTTTATTCAGGGGACACCCTCCTTGACAGTTTTCAGGCAGATATGAGCAACAAGACTCCTAGAAATGTTCTTCACTTGGTTATCTAGCCCTTATATGAAATGCAAAATTGTGACATAATGAACTACGTGCAAGTGAAGTTGATGAAGAAGGAACACATGCACTGGTTAAAACATCGCTTCAATTGGTTGCGTCGCAATACTACCATTTCTTGATATTTTAGAAATTTCATCAAATCAAATCTCCCTCGCAACTAAATTTTTGGTATTGGTTGTCCAGGCATCCTAAGCCGATAACTTAAATAAAAAACTAACTTTACCGTCATAAATATAATTCGTATTTCTTCACTCGATAGAGGCATCAAGATCATATATATGTAATAATTAAAATATCTTTAATCGTAGATTAACTGATATGATTCTATAGAGCATCGGATAACCCTTGATGGTGTAAAATGTTTATGCAATGCAACGATCAATAAAAATTAAATCGTGCCATGATACAATAATGGTTGGAGGTGTTGAAGCTTTGTGCACGGCATTAACTCAGATCATTGCAAAATTACTAGATCAAATTTAAATAGATTAAATCGAAAATAAAGGCTAAACGCGCTTTCCCATGCGCTGGAACATGAACTTAAATTCTTGATTCATGCCTAAGCGATAATGACAAGGAACGAAAGACTAAAAAGTGTGTCTGGTGCACTAAAACAATGGAAATTTTAAAATCTCTATGTTCAGTCTCCACCTAAATAACCTGCATGACTGCTCGTAATATTGAGCCACTAAGTGATGCTTAATAAAGTGAAAAAAATGCTTGTGGACTAATCTGGATCTTATCGCCAATGACCTAGGCGATGCAGGAGAGTAATATTTGTATCATGGACAGACAGATGAAGATTCTTGTGATCTTCAACAGCTTACATCAGGTGCTAATAAAATCAACGATAGTGGAGTGAAAATGCTGAGCGATAAAAATTTTAATCTAAATTGCGCACCAAAAAACAAGCATTGTAAACTTGCGACCATTGAGTTGTCTAGTAACAGCATATCGAGTGAAGATTTTCAAAGGCTCAGAGATACTAATGGTCAGAATCCAACTAGGCGTCGTATCTTTGCAATACAGCACTTAATAGTACAAACCATCGCAGTTCTGAACCATAGATTTCAGCGTAGAACACTCAAAAGTAGCTCGGTAATTTTTGCGGTGTCAGGAAGTGCATTTGTCCATTTTAGATCGTCCTCTCCTTCCATTAGTCTTGAATGCAGCCGCAGCTCATCGAACAGAAGACATTTTATTCAATAAAACACAAGGAAAAGAAAAAAAGTAGGAAACACAATACTGAACTTAACCGTATGATGTGCAGATACCAAAATATATTTGAGGTTTTTGTCAAAAGCATGCGTTTAGTGCAAGAAGGATGATTCTTGGACCCCGTTTCCATTCTAGGATGCATCGGCTTGTTACTATGCAGTCTATTTGCAGATTCATATATTTACTACATTGTCATTGGACATTACAGATTTGCAGGTCATTCCGTTGCCGGTAGTATCGGCCCGAATGCACTCTTTATACTTGTTGACACTGTCGTCAATTCCTCTTGCATTCTTTATGAGACTGTTCATTCAAAAAATGTTGGCCTCTAGAGTACGGATAATGTATATTGTTTTGTTTCAGCTTCATACCATTCATTAGTCATGGCATGGTTTGCTAAGTTTTCATTTTATGTCTTGAGTAAACGCAGCTGTCACTCTTCCTTTTTTGGCAGTTTTAAGAATTTTGCTGTGCATCATAAGCTTGAGGGATAAACCGGACTGTCACTTTAAACTGTTTCTGAACTGAGTCAAAGCACAGTATATATTACATGTACATCATGAACGTAATATAACAGCGACCTTCCATGACACCAAAACAAATACCTGAATGACGTGGCATTTTTACCATACCATGGTAGGCTCAACAAATTGCAAAAGCAACCAACCAACCAACAATAGAACAATCTTAGTAACTTTTGAGAAAGAACTTTCACATCTCTCTCGAGGACAAACTATTTGACCTCAGTTATTTAGCGAAGATGAATATGAATACAGAGGGCATCGTGCATCTCAGCTTCTGCATGCGCTCTGGCACTTTTTATGAGATTCAAACTGCTGACATTTTTCCCATGAGGAGACCCTGAATTGTAGAGGGCTATCATTATGCCAAAATAGAGAATAAGGTTGGAAGCAGAAAACGAGGCAGATTTAGCAATACTGAAGAGAGTATAGCATATTTTTTGCTGTTTATAGCTGGAAATGAGAGCTTATTGGTAGCTAGTTTTTTTACGCAATTTTAGATGACGTACAAAAAACATTTATAGCGCAATAGACGTTTCATGTCAGTTGTTATTGTTACACGCACTATTTTTGCACTCGAGAAAAACTGCCTTAGCTCCGGTTGGATGTTTTAATTCATCTGCAAATATAAGAAACTCATTAGTGTAAATCTTGTGTACTTACTGTTGAAATATGTGATCAAAGAACACGGCATATCGACAATGCCATCGAATTGCAAGCAAAAATGAAATTTTCATGACTCCAATCATTTCCGCTAAAGCAAATATGATGAGGAATTAATTAATTTCCGGGCAACGGACTCGGGCGATCGTGCATTTTCAATTTATAATGCTTTCCTCCCTGGTCACGTGCAGCAAATCAAAAAGGCGAAGTACAGCGAAGGTTGCAGCTTTTAAAAACGTCACTCAGGGTATTTTTTATTGTATTCTCTCTAACCATGGCACCTAAAGCCAATCGTTAGAGCGTTTTCACTGAACAATAGCAAGCAATGATTCATGAGTGGAACCAGGTGAAAAATTGTATTTCAAATTCTTTTGATAACACTTAGAACTATGAGCCTAGCTACTAGTCGGAAACGGCAATGTTGCTGTGTCATTGCCTCCCATTAATTTATATATGCTAATTAATGCGAATATGTACAGTATTTGAAGCATAAAAAATTTCTATAGCTATGGCGCTGTTTAATTAATTGAATAAAACTTCTGCTTGTTCATGTTTTAATAATCTATCGTTCAAAAGTTGCACTTGCTTTTTAAGACAATCTACTTGTTGCTGCAGGTCCAGTTTATCTTGTTCTAGAGTTTTGACTTTTTGAAGCACTTCTATTTCTTTGAGTCGCCTAGCTTCGCGGCTCTTTCTTGCACGTTCCGTGTTCTGGCAACGTTTCTTCCAATAAGCGTCGTCCTTCTTTTCCTCTGGAATTGAGCGTTTTCGCGAGCGCTTGGAGATCGGTCTAGGGTCGTAGTTCACTCGTTTTTGGCGGTAATTCCAGTGAATACGTTCAGTCAGATAGCCTGGCTCATTTTTTGCTGGCGTGTTATTGTTCGAGCGAGTCTTTGTTGTTTTGCATTCCGAAGCAAGATAATCTCCTCTGCTGAACATTGATTGATCTAACACTAGATCAGAGCGTATTCCAGCGAATGCAGGACAGGCTCCAAATAGTTCATCTAGCTCTGTACCTTTGAACCCCGCAAAGCTATCATCTCCGTCGCTTCCATCCAGGCTCCCGTCGGTAGAGTCATTCGACTCACTGAGACCGCAGAACTCACTTCCAAGCAGCAAGAAATCTTCTTCCATATTTCAGACAACGTTATACTTTTCTCAAAATTGTTCTTCTTGTGTTCAGGAAAGACTACTGTTCTCATTCAACGCGTATTTGACACCCAACAGTTATGAAGAAAGCCTTCTCTCTTCTTCCCTCGGTATGTAAAGAACAATTAAGTTACGAACGAGCAAGTTTTTGGTTCTTGATGGCCTACCACTGAGATACTCAAGCTCAGCTCAATACGTTACGAATGCTCGCTCTGCTCTGGTATGTGCACTGAGTGATTGCTCGTGTTTTATTGCTTCGGTTCTTCAAGGTGGCTGGCGCTACGAAATACGTAGATTCTTTACAAAGAAAGTACCCAAGTTGTGGCGTGGGCGATCCTGTATACTAATTACAAGTCAGTATTTCCTTTATATGTAAATAACTCATTGAGAGTGTCATTTTATGACAGAAAAACACAGAGATATGCACAAAACACAGCCACATTACTGAAGAACTTGTTTCTTCATCGACAGCATATTGTATATACAGTACAAATACGAGTAGGAGACAAGTAGTTGATCAAGCAATATTTGTGATGTACATGTGAATTGATCGATCACTATTTAAATAGTTATCTTGAAATAATTACAATGATATCTTTAACCACGATCAACACTGGCGCAATAGAATTTGCATTTCTGGAGGAGACTGATTTTTCACAAGACATACTGCATAGTTGAAAATCACATTGTACCAGATGATTAGTTTTTGACAGGTGATTGTAGAGCACTCGTATAAGAAGAGCACTTAAGAGCTCTTACTCAGCGGATGTCAGTTTGCGTGTGGCAACAAACGAGAATTAACAATTTCAATAAGGTTCCGATGCATTGCGTGAGATACAACGGAAAGGCGAAGTTGTTGCAACATTTGTGCCCAGAAATGGTTACTACAAGACGGGTTTGTCTTGTGCATAGAGCGGCTAGGCGTACTTTAAAGCAAACAGCGGTATGCATGCATAGCATCCGAAATATCCATTCATGAAATAGATAGTAATTTCTGCTATTGCACATTGAAGAATATTAATTTTTATGCATCGGAAATTTCTGACTTAGAAATTTGTTTCTTTACTAAAATTAGTTCGTTTCCTTACAGGAATTAAATCCAAAATACATGTATATTCACATACATTACTTATTCACATAAGAACATCATACACATTAGTCTATTGAAGCAAAAGAAGAAAAGAAAGACAACTTTTAAACAATTAGAGATCGAGTGTTTCTTTCAGTTTTCTGTCGGAACGCTTTTTAATCTCTAAATTCTATAATAAAGTCATTTAAAACGATTAGCGAGCAATTCAGTAATATTCATATGTACACGACCATCACTTCTTAAGTGGTATACTGAATCCATGGATACGACCTGAATATATAACAAATTTAAATATTTGTATTTCCTTCAAAGTACCGATTTAGAACTTAGCAGACACACCTAAAGGTGCAACGTCTTATGTTGATGTCATCATGAAATCAGAAAAATCTCAAGCTGGTCACTTATACCAGATTTATACTGGGGAGACGGATCTTTGGGCAAAGATTAAGGAATCATGGAGGAATGATTTTACGAAGTACAGCATATTCAGTGAAATTTAAATGATTCAGTAAACGTCTATATATGTGCTAAAGAGCTGACACCCTTTAGCCGTTAATATTGCTTATAGTCATACATGGTATTCCATTGTTTAAAGTATAGGTATTGTTTTATTTTAGTGTTCGTCGTAGACATCCGTTTATTATCTTTGAAACCCGCCCTAATTATTGTGTAATTTACGTACATTTGCTATGACTATTTCTTACACGAAAAATAATGACAGCTCGTGATAACGCGCACCGGTTCCTGTTATAAAACTTCGAATTTTTCCCGTTTTCCGCTTTTTTCTGAGCTTCACAAGCAAATCATTCTGGTTACCTATGCTGGTATACAGTATAAAGATGCTTCGAAGATTGAGTCGATTGACGCAATTGCAGCGATTCGAGAGTTTAAGGTCATTTGGTGTTTCGCGTTGACTTTCCACGATAACGGTGTGTTTACCTGAAATATACTTTTACATTGTTTTTTACAAAAGTCTAGTTTGCAACAAATCGAAAGAAAACGTAGAAATAAGCATACAGAGATTTTTCAAATTTTGTGATGAAGGTAACGCCACTAGTACCTGTTTCACGAAACAACGGTACTTTACATTCTTTTGAACAAAAGCATAGTTTGTAAAAAATTGAAAGAAAACGTAGAAATAAGCATACTGTAGTTCTCAAATTTGTGATGAAAGTAACGCCACCCGTTTCACGAAACAGCGGTCGTGCGTTTAAACCTGGTCCTGCAATCACTATACATCCCTGGCAACATTAAGGAATATAATATTAATGGTACTGTAGTGGCACTGTCCCCAAATTTATATGATTGAAATGATAGGTACTTCCCATCAAGTTGTGTAGTTTGTGTTTTGAGATAAAGTCTGTCTTATCACATCTTCAGTTTAAATTTTCTTCGAAACTGGAAGGCGTGTAAAAAAAGAAAAACACGAACCATACAAACAAGCCATAGGAATATTTTTCACACATCAAATGTCTAATAACTATGTTCGCATTTGTAGAATAATGTAAACCCTATTCCGTATATATTGAAGTACTAATGATTCTTATAAGCTTTTTGTAACTTACACAACTCAAACAGCTAGGCGTCTATTTGATATTGGCTTGGAGACAATTCGATGTTATAAAAGATTACCACAATCGTTGGAAGACACATAATGAACCTCTTTACTATAAATACAATCACGATTAAGTTCATATCAAGATAATTACACTCTACAAACCTGGAGTGGAGCGAGGCTTTGAAAAAACCGCGCTTGGCGAATCGTCAAGTAAATTATTCTATATTTGGTCATAGAAGGACTGTTCACAATTTCCCCTCCCACGGTAAAAAAAGTTCCTTGACGACTAGTAAGCCCTGAACAGACAAGCAATTCTTCCTTGATAAGTTCCTGCACGACTCTCCCTTCTCGTGGGCATGACGAAAAAGCTTTCCTTGGCGGCCATACACATGCGTAACTTACCTTGCTGAAATTCTGGCATGACTAACTTTTGAACAACGCTTCCTGTCAAGCAAAAACTTGTCAATTTCGGTCGTTCACGCGAGCAAATCAAGTTTGTCAAAGGAAAACTTGTAAACGAAAACGTGCTCGTCTACGCAGGGTTCTATAGTAGTAGTCTTTTCAGTTTCTTTTTCGTTCCGGCGAAGGCTATAGTTCACTTGTATACTTGCATACAGTAAACTGAATTAATGACTCTTTGGAGGTTTTAGTCAGACATTTTGATTGTTCACGCATTAAAAAGACATCAAATATTTTTACACAATTCCACACTGCATTATTTATGGTCTGCATTTTACCGCTAACAAGTTTACATGCAATGCTATGATCACGTATGCGCATTGGGAAGTGACAACGTTTGACAATTTCCTTCTTTTGCTGTATTGTCTTTTGAGTGTTTTGTCTTCCTTATAATTATCAAAGGCTGGTTGGCAGGACGTCCCAGTCAAAGCTCTGTTTGTAATTGTCTTAGAACGTCAGCTCACTACCAATTATAGATTTTCCAAACAGTACCGTAAATCAAGAAAGTTTGTCTTTTTTTTGCAAGACTTTTAAGATCAAAACATTGCATTTCTACTTTCTCTAATTGCAGGCTAATAGCACTGTGATCGAACAAGAATTATTGTGCCTTGGAGATAAAATGCCTGCTGATAAAATTCATGCATGTCAGCATTTTGCCTTTTGCTTCCCGGCTTTAGGAAGGTGTAATCCGCCTTTAGTCAATGTTGAGATTGAAGTAATGAAATATGATGCACAGGCAAAGTCACTAAAACCATTTTAAAGATGGTTATGAACATCAGTTGAATGGGAGGAGAAAGTTTTTTAAAGGGCATTTCGACAAAATTCTTTGCTTTTAGCTTTATTTGTCGGAAGTTTTGTCGAAGATTGACGCTCACGAAACATCATTGTGGAAATTGACGTCAATAAATCGAGGGACAAGAATAGTTTTTGAATACAAGAACTATTTACGAAAAACAAACAGTGTCTCGACTCTTTGAC
>JAOBYK010540893.1:17113-31878 GCA_025434845.1 Phenganax subtilis
ACCGCGATGGTATATGACCATAAGTAAAACAATAAAAATATGCAAAGAGTTTCGTCATAGATAAAAACTCCTCTTCTATTACTGTATTTATAGTAAGCGCTCAAAAACTGAAAAGTCTTCCAGTACATGAGTTAGGTCAGTTTTAGACATCCCATTTCCGTCAAATTTAAAATAAAAACTTTATTTTTGAGAATTAACGACCAACTGCACCTAAAACCATAACTCATGATCAGCTTTAAAATGCTACCTAATTTAGCCAACTTATTTATGCAGATCTCCTAATGCCTAGTTTGTGTACCTTTAGAAAAGATAGAGTCACCATCTTTTTAAAAAGCCGAGGTAGAAGAGTTTGAAAGTAACTATATAAGCAAAACTATTATGGGTGCAGATGACATCTATGCTCTCTTTAAGATTTATTGTTAAGACGATAGAACGTTTTGGCCGTTGAGAGATATTCGTGACTATTAGTATACGATAGTTACGACCGTAAGTAAAACCAGCCTTGAATTCCTGGTTTTCACTTACGACGTAAGCAAAAGCTAGGAGAGACAAAGGTAAAACAAAAAGACGCAAAAAGTTTCAACACAAGCATCGACAAAAGCAAGCATAAACATAACAAACCAAGTATGAAGCCAGGGAAGAACGAAAGAGAATTCAAAAGAAACTTTTCAAGTTTTGTTTTTGTAATCTCGCTTAGTTTTTCGGCTTATGTTTGCGTTGCAAGTGAAAACCGGGCTTGATTATGACAATGGATACAATGATGCACGCTAATTTAACTGTCTAGATGCAGAAAGCTTCTGATTTGAGTTAGGTTGTAGTCCAAATAAAGTATATCCCATTGTATCGACCGATTTCTAACAAATATAGTTTCATTGAAAACAATTCACGAAGAAAATCCGAAAAAAATCATGACTATCACGAGCTGATCCAAATTTCTTCTCGTCAACAAACCTTTCTTTTGAGTTAGATCTGCATTATTATTCTGAAAACTTTCGTCAGTTATTGGTAAACCGTTTTCTTTTCGTTCTTGAATACTTTTGTTTGCAAACAAGCAAACAGCCAAATAGTGGAGGTGATTATTTGGTCGGTGAATCACAGATATCATATTTGGACATGCTAGAAGAGTTGAGCAAGACCTCCACAGTGGAGGTGAAGCGGCATCTCACGAGAATATAAAACTTATGAAAGACAATCTTTCCCTCTTTATTTTTTAAAGACAAAGAACGCGTTCGTTCAGTTATAATATAGGTTTTATATGACGTCATAGCGGTCATGTCGAAACTCGACTTCAAAGTACCGAATTCGGTATAACGAATAATTGCGATAGAGCTTCTCTCTTAAGACATTTCAGTGGGAATACACGAAAGTAACAATTTGCTCAATTGCATGGGAGTGTTCGTGAGATGTGGCCAACATGAACTCCGGCAGGAGACCGATGAATTCCTCCTAACAAAGTGAGTGAACTTTTGTGACATGGGAGAAACATATTTTGCCAACAGCTAATTCTAGTCTGGCTTTTCATCGAACTTCGGAAGAAAAAAACGTTTATCGGGGGCTTGATAATCTATGTATCGTAGTTCAAGGAGACAAATACTTTGCCGGTTTAAAACGTCTTCATGGTTATGTTTCATAAAAAAAGATTAAAGTTGCAATGTCATAATTTTATAATTTTGTGCAGGCACGTCGGCTTATCGCGTCACTAAGCATTTAGTTTCGTGCAGACGCAGGTGCAGGCACCGCGTTTTAATAAAACCGCCCTCAATCAGCAATAGACCACTTGACTCAAGTGTTTCTTGAACTTTTAGGAATGAGCAGTACCTACTGCATGTAGCCATCTAGGTTGCATGTGGTTATATACATATAATTTTCTATATACATCTGTTGTGACACACTAGCTGAAATTGAACTGTCAGAACCAAATATTGCGTTGTGCTGTCGAACATGACACAAATATGCTGTAGTAATAGTTGCTGAAAAGATAAAATACATTTTGCAATTGCAGATAAGAATCATCATCGGCATTTGGTATTTTGTTTTGAAAAAACGCTCGAACAGGATTTCGTTTAGTGGTTGTTCCGATTTGATCTAATAGGATTATCGCGGTTTAAACTCCATTGCGGTTGCCGTACTATTGCGGCAGTTTTTCACCTTAAAGGTGTAATATACGACTCTCACGATTTACTATCAATAGATATTTCTTGCTTTCATCTCGTGCTGGTCGATTATTCAGTAATCGCCTTTTTCCATCTTATCTTTAGTAACTCCACCGACTCAGTTTAATTTTGTCAACCTGCATTTTTGTATCAGCACTTTGCACCTTTTTCAAATTTTAGGTGAGATAAGTTGTCACTCATTTAAACTATTTTTCGACTCCTAAAAACCCGGCAATCGCAAACTTCAAAAGTGCATGCATGAATTTAACTTGCATGCATCCATGCATGTGGAAGAGAAAAAAAGTGCACTAATCTACATCTGTAGCAAACTTGAGGATTTTTAAGTATCTTCAGGTTAATTGAGATTTCAGTATTGTGAAACGACAAAGGAAAACAAGTCGTGTTCATTGACAGCAAAACGGCGGAATTGAATTGAAAAGCACAAAAACATAGAGCATGAAGTACATGCTCACTTTGATAGAGCAATGCAGACAACTATTTTCGTTTTGTGAGCACTAGTGGAGGAAGACAAATGAATTTGCTACCAGAGAGAAGAGAAAATTGGCTTTTGTTCGTTTTGTACTTTAATTGTTTACAGTCATGGCATGTGATTCGAAAAAAAAATTCAACTTTCAAGTTTCAAGTCCTTTTTCTACATCTGTGAATTTACGCATTGATGTGAGAATCAAAACGCCAGTTGAGGTCAATGATCCAATGAAAATGACAGCCGTACCTTTTTGCGTACGTTGAGCCAATAAAAGTGACAGCAGCATCTTTTTACGTTGGTGAATCTTAAAATATTACCAATGATAATGAGATATTTTCGTCATATTTCATTATCACCTCAGAAAACGTTTATTATGGAAGAACACCCAAAACCATGGTTTGAGTGTTTATTCATTGGTCCTTTTTATAATACGCTGGACTTGAAACATTCAAAGAATTTATTGAGAAGCTTTCTTACAGACCATCAAACATATAAACAGATAAACAGAGGTGAAAACAGTTAAACAGTTACGTGCAAAAGCCGGTTGTAAAAATATCCAGTTACTTGACTATATTACCAAGAATTTCTACCCATCAATATTGTGTATGTTGGATTCAACCATCAATTAACTATAATTAAAATGATAGTTAAACAAGAATTTCACCCAACTGATTTGGGTAATTAGTTTTTTCTTTAGAATATTCAGCAGTTCTGAGCTGCGAATCGCCTTTTTCAAATATTCGTGCTCAGTTTTGTTTCTTTGTGTTTAGTCCAGATAAATCAAGCAAAATGTGACTGGCTAATATCCCCCCAATGTACAGATAACAAGTGTTTGTAACTTTGTATGAAAAACAAATATTTTAGATGAGGTGTCAAAAAATAGGTACGCTCTGCGTGCCCTGTTTAAGAATAGACTTTGTATAAACTTATTTTAGTTCTTATCATGAAAAGATCGCTAAATTGTGTCCTAAACTGATGAGAGAATCAATTACTGCAACAGTTAAAACTCTCACTGTAGTTACACCAAGTGAATCATACAATGTGATGTTATCCGGGCAATGCGACCCAAAGACCAACCATATCACACTTTACTGATAATGTATAAATACAATGCAAATGACCAATCAGGAACGCATTGTTGAGTTGTAACGTAGTCCATATTGAACTAAGAAATTGTACCGGCATGCCCAACAGTTAGTTCTTGCTTAGTTCAATTTATTGTTTTGGATATTTACTCTGGGCTGCTAAGCACCGGCTAACATGGTATTTTTACTTTCGCCGCAGCGCAAACCGAACAGTCTAATTAACCATCTGGCATGATACCTCTTTTGTTCTGATATTTACAGGGAAAACTCATCAGTAAACAATCCAATCCGTTTTGGAGTTAATTCGAATTTAATGGAAAAGTTGATAGTAGCGCGAAGCGAACCGTCATTGCTTCGATAAACAACACATAGACACTGGTCCTAATGGACGCAGCTGCTAAAGGGTTATCACTTAAGTTCATCGAGGCGAACGGAAATTGAATTATACAGAACTTTCAACCAAGTTATTTAAAGAATAACTAGAACTCTGTTCTGTTGGCTAAAACAATGGTCTGTAGAAAAACTATAATTTCATTTTCATCGTTTGTGAAGTTTTTTATGAATGCGTGTGTAATTGTACAACTTTGTGCGACTGGAAAGACTTTCTATTGTTACTAGCGCGGTATCACTTGAATCAAGTGCTGTCTTGAAGCGTTTCCATAAAAACAATCGATGACAATGTTTATGTTTCCCAGCTTAACGATTGGTCATCGAACGTAAAAATGCCGATCATGTTTCAGGACATGAAAATCTGTGTTAAGAGCAAATTGATTAAAAAAGGTTTCGTGCATAGCTATTCCGTATTTATCAACACTTTTTCTCGTAGCCCACCTCGAAAGATTAATGATAACCTCGTCAGTCAGCGTACAGACCATGTCTAAATGACAAATATTTTAATATCTTTCTGTTCTATTACAGGAAAACTTTATTAATTCTTTTAGAATGTGCAAAGTTCAAGTTTCGATAAAATAAGCTGCACTTGGTGGTGAAGTGCGTTAATTTGCGATCGTGCTTTGAATTTGAACGTATGTTGTAGCAGTTATTATTTGAACACCTGTTGCGATCATCCCCGACTGACTGCAGCAATTTGTTGCGCTCACTTCATGACATTTACGTCAAGAACATGATGATTTTTTGTTTCAACTGCATCGAGAGGCGTGTCGGGTCACGAAACCACCATTAATTCATGTGGTTATCGTTTTCTTACAACGAATGATACAAACATTGATAACTCGTGCCTCGCACAAGATTCCCTTGATACGCGGTCGTGCGTTCTACGCCAGTGTATAACCGGTGCCGATGATGCAACTACTATATATGGTGTGAATGAAAAGCGTTTATCTACGCTAGACCAAGACACCAAGTTCCATGATGGATGAAAGAAGAAAGACTGTACAAGACGCACAAAAGTCTCGTTTAAAACAACAGAGGAAAACTACGCACTCCCGACGCTTGAGCGCGAACCAAAAAGAGCGACGCAGAACGCAGAACATTAATACAGCATTTGCTGAGCTGCGCAGATGTATTCCCAACGTCCCACAAGATACTAAGCTATCCAAAATAAGAACACTGCGCTTAGCTACTAGCTACATTGGTTATTTACAGGAAGTACTTCAAGCCGAGCAATGCAGAGATGCTGGAAACACACAATCAAGTAAAAACGCGAAGCCAGTTCACACAACTAGAAACTACAAAGCAGCCATATTTGCAGTCAAGGTAAGGAGTAACAACAGAATAAAATAAAATAAATATTGACTTGCTTCATTATTTCTCAGTTATGTAAAATAGTTTAATCTTTAATAGCGCAACCTCGAGTACAATATGCTTGTGTTTGGTTTGACAGCTTACATTGATAATGAACTTATATGTTTGCAATAACGTAGCAGACAAACGTTCGTGTTAAATCATTTAGACGTTTTCAAGTCATAATGTTGACACTGAATGACAAAGCACTTGCTAGCAACAAATCCTATTCAAAGCAGAAGTCTGTACATGTAACCCAGTGTGCGGGAATTATGCAAATGAGCGATAATTTCAGATTTCATCTTGCCCGGGAGCATTTGATTCGTACCCACTTGAAAATATTGCATTTTGCCCCTAGTAATAGTAAACGGAAAGAACAGATTGAGTATTAATTGTAAACACGGTATGTGGTTTGCTTTACATTGTTCTGAAAAGTACACATTAATTTTACACATTCTATTAATTTGACATACTGCGCTAATACAGAGGTTGAACCAGCAATTAACGTCTAATCGGTCGCGTTTTTACTGAATATTGCCAGATTAATTGCGCGTATAAAAACGTTGGACAATCAGCAGTCCTACATTTTGGCTAAGATTTTAGGTTTCTCATGGCAGATTTTATACAAAGCGCAAATAAAAGGTTGATCTTGGAGTACCAGAATGGTCGCACATTTTGTAACAAGACAGTATTTTGGGAAAGCAACCTTCGGCAAAACAAATCTCGTATTTCCCTAGGGAGATTGTTAGAAGATGGAAATTATAGATTTTGCCTAGTCTACAAGCCGAATAAAATGACGGGGCGTACGCTTTTTCGACTGATTGCAAAGGCAAGACCAGCGTAAGTTGTTTCAATTTGAAGCTCTAAGACACGAATTGTGTTTTTATTCACTATGTGCACTTCGTTGTTTACTTTTGCCTGCAGTTTCAGCCGATAGAGTTCCTCCCTGGCATCAGTGCAGCTTTCAAATCCTGAATAAGGGCTCGTAGACTCGTAGCTTTATGCATTTTTGCGAATGCTCCCAGGTGTTCAAGTCTTGAAAATGTGTTAATCCTGTCGCAGCTCGGTATCATTATGCTCTGTACTGCACAAGTGTACTAGTGCATCGACTCATCACTCTCATGCAAACTTGTATAAACTATAGCGCAGGCTACAATTTCGTATAAAAGTGAACCAATTTTTCTATTACAAATCTCTGAAGTTGTTTATGGTCCTTGTACGTTCTATCTTGATCTCGTGTTAGCTTTCCACTTGACAAACACTTTCGTTGTTCGTCCTATCTCAAAATGAAGGCGTTAATGGAGCTTAACACTTTGGTTGCAGTCAGCAACTGAAGCTCTTGCAAATCAGAAGGGAAATTACCTGTCGGCTCTTTATACCTCTAATAGCATTGCAAAATTTTTACGAAACTATGTAAGCGGTAAACCGCCCATGGTAGCCTGGTCGAAACATCACATTATTTCGCACGTCGAATTTAATAGAAAAATTTTTCTCTTGATAACATATATCAAATTGACGCATGCATGCATGCATGCATGCGATTTCCGCGAGACTTTTCGGTTTATAACGTCGTCCAATCAGCCACTCCACACTCTAAGTAAAAAAGAACAAAACTTTATTCACAAAATAAGTATAAATTGTCATACTACACCCAAGTCGATGAAACTGGAAAGAGCCACTGACATATATAGCTTAAACATTGGATAGGTTTATAGTTGAAATTATATGTATGTATTTCTTGAACAACGAAATTGAAATTTTTTTGACTGACTACAATAAACCTGTATTTACCCATTGTTTTACTGCATAAGATTTTATTTGAAGTATTAGAAGATTTGTGAGAATGTGTTTTGAATCCTGACTTATCTGCCTACGGGCTTTGAACAACCGGCCCCAGTACTGTAGCTCTCTTCTCCACTGAGCGTTATATTAAGTTTGCTTAGCGATGTAGTTTTCGTCAATTTTTTGCCGCTTTTCCGGTCAGAAAGTAAAGGAACCTGTAAGAAATTGCACTTTTAGAGTCTTTACTAAAACCAGGTTTTTATATATCGCAATCCATCGCCGATGATTCCTGATCTATTGTCCTTTGTCATAGAAGAATATATGACAAGGACTTTACGCATCAATAATTGCAAACAATAGGCATCGTCGATAAATTATGATGAATTACAATAAATGAAAACCAGGCTTTAAGAGTGAGAAACTACTACATCGTAATTCATCAGTGATGTTTTTCGACCATTTTTTGATGACTGTGCAATCAAGTTGAGTATAAATTCCGAGGGAGACTAAACGATTTCACCCTAACATTAAGTCACCATGCCATTATGGAGTGATTATCCCTGAACGCCAATAAACAGCGCTGCGTGGAAAGCCTGCTTAACTCTTGCACCTAATCGAGTTCGGTAAAATGAGACAGCACAATGTGCCTTTACTACTTTTTATTAAATTTATTTGTCAAATATCAAAAGGTTTTTACTATTACGCCATATAGTTTACGGATATTTTCTACTTTGTTCGATAGATGCTTTATGTGCGAGTGCATTCCGTGATTAGGATTGATAAGAATTTTGATTTATAGCTTATTCTGAACATATACACCTATTCACGAGAAACTGCGATACATTGTCATGTTCATATGATTTAATCTAAAGCATTTCCTGTCTAGGCGCGTTCCACGCCATTGTGGGAATGTGATTCATATAAGATATGTGCAATATAGAATTGTTTGTTTGATTGGTAGAAACTGGTCGACAAAGACATATTAATGTCTCTCTACTTGAAATAAAGTTATATGCTAGCAATTGTAAAACTTGTACTGGTATTTGCAAGATTTTTGCATTTAGTGTAGTTTTTAGTCTTAAGTACATATTATTTACCAGTTTGTCGTATGCTTTGGAATCACTGTAAATAGACATAGTCTTAAGGCTGGTTTTCATATGGTGGTAATTGTCGAAAACCGAAAAGTCACGATATCTCTTATAAATCAAAATACTCTATTTTCTTAGCAATAAATCTCAGAAACATGCGCATTATCTACTATAAATTGCTTGACCAATAATTAGTTGGAAACTTTTGTAAATCGGATGTTCGATTGCTATGTACGGTCGTGACGCTATCTTTACGACAATTACGACGATATGAAATTGAAAACCAGCCGAAAAAGCCGTTATGGTTTTCAACTGTATCGGAGCGAAACAAAGCGAAACGTAGCGTATATCTTTGTTTTGTGATCACTAGAAGTCTAGAACATAGCTATATAGAGAGTCACATTCATAAGGACTTTGAAACACAAAAGGAAACGCTACAGAAAATCACGATACGGATGAATTTGGAACCGGCCATTAAACTTTATGGCCGAAGAATTTAGATTTCAAGTTTGGTGATATTTTTTGTGCATAACACTAACTATTTGTGCAATTGATGAATATAAGTAAAATACGTATCTGTGACTATATATAAATACAGCGTCAGAGCAATAATATCTACAATTGATTGACACGCTGCATGAAGTGCTCTGATCTTCATTACCTGGGACCATGATGCATGGATTCCAAATCTTAGTTTCTGCCAGGCAAGATACTTTGTTTTTTACAAAGAGTTCGTATCGTTTGGGCTTTGTGATATATTGAGCAAAATGCAGCACATTCAAGAGCTGCTAATAATTAATGTATGTATCAAACGTCTACGGCAATGCTGCAAAAGGAACAAAATTAGATGTAGGCGTACATGTTATTGTAGTACGATTGCAAAAAGGCTATATACGGCATAAATAGTTTAACTCTTTAGTCTTTACACATTGGGCGGCTATATGAGAAGTTTTAGTGCTTTCTCTATGGCAGTGTTTAGATTATTTATCTTGTCAAAGAAAATGAGGCTTCCTTACTGCAGTTACTTGGCTATGATGGTTAAAAACAATCATTTAACATTTATGTTTCTATTTCCTAAACAGGAAGATAAAACAGAGAACATTCGTCGTGATCTGGGATCTTGGCCTCATTATTACACTTGGAACTACGGCGTATCAGACACCTCACCTTCGTAACGCTATTTGTCATAGCATATTCAGGTATTTCTTGCCGCAATCACTTGGCCAGCAGTAAAATAATGGTGAGAACAGTGTTGCCATAACAAGTCAACAACTAGTCAACTGACTTCGTTTGTTGTTGGCACCTGAAGACATACTGTCATCAAGGACGCAAAAATTAAAGCCCAAGTAGTTCTTTAATTGATGTGTTCAAGATTAGGCATCGCCATCTTGCAAAATTGGACCAACAACAATGACAAACAGCAATGATAAAACAATGACTTGATTGAAAAAGAATAAACCGAGCACTTTCCTTAGTTTCAAGAAAGTTGCAAAATATCCCTTAGAATTCTCTCACCATGCGTGTATATAGACTTATGTGTATGATCAACTTTTGTAAAAAGATTATTTATTCCAAAAACTTTTTTCCAATGGAGAAATAAATACCTAATTGCTCGCAGCATAATAGGCTAGCAATGTTTGCCCCAATAAATGACTTAAGTGGTATCAGAAATTTGCAAAGCGTCACAACAAAGTGAAACCGGCGCCTGTAGTAACTTATTCTTCATAAATTTCAAATCAGTGCAGTAGAAATAGATAATGGCATTGAATTTGACGAATACTGTATTGAAGCAGTTTGACCATATTGAATAAACTTGATTGATTGAAGTATAATGCAATAAAACACGTTAATCTTAACAACAAGGACCTTTCTTGCCTTTCCTCGTTTTTTTTATGCATACAGTTTACTTGCCAGAAGGCGGAGCAGTGCGCCCATACAGCGTGCTTATTGGCCAGAAAATGCCATTGACTTGCTAGGAAAATGGCAGCAGACATACACAATGCGAGAGGCGCGAGGACAGAAACTTCAAAACTGCTAACGTAAGTGAACCTTTTGTATCGATGATTATCTCGTGACCCAACCATCTCATAATATTGTGGTGAGCACTCACAAAGGTATATCAAAATTGTATAGACACTTTAGGATGTGACAACATAACTCGTAGGTTCAATCATAGTGTCCACAGTGATGCCTACTAATCTTTTTACAATGGTACTTCAATGAGCATGCTCACTAGTAGCTTGAACCAGTCTCCATGTTAGTGTCCATACACTTACATCACTAATACGTCAAAGACATTCATGCAATGTAAATTTTCAAGGATTTTTTTTATCTCTATAAATTGGTTGTCTTTGAGGAACACATATATTAGGTTCATGAACATTTGCATGGTGTCACAAACTCCTGTCTATTACCGCCTGATATTATAATTGTGCGTATCCTTATGTAAAGGGCCCACAGTGATTGGTTTTTACTGTTCTGGTGTTCCTGCTATTCTCATCTATCTGCATTGTTTATGATATTTGACATTCTGCATGTGTCTATTCGATACTCTCTAATTGTATTTTCTGTTATGTGTTCCTAGCAAAGCTAAAACAAACAACTAAATAAACAACGAACTCAGAGTATCGGTTTCTTTGCATTTTCAATTTAACAATCTCTTTATTTTTACTAATGATGGCCTGTCGAAAACATGATATGATACACCAATCAAATGTTACAAAACGTTGAATTTCAAATATTTATACTTCATTAGCAATTTTAGTGAGCTCCAAGAACAACCCTTTCTCTTTGTTCAGAAGAACATCTGGTTTATCAAACTCAATGATTGAACCTTGATCTAACACCATAATTCTCTCGCATTCCTGTATTGTAGACAAACGATGTGATATTGTTATAACTGTACAATCTTCAAACACATTCTGAATAACTTCCTGGATTTTTTCAGCTGTTTTCTTGTCCACTTTTCCAGTAGCTTCATCAAAAATGATAATTTTATTCCATTTCAACTAAACTCTTACAAGATGGAACAACTGTCGTTGACCAACACTAAAATTTGAGCCACCACCAGCGCATTGGTTATCGAGTTTGTTCGGTAAACTTCCAACAAGAATCCCTAACTGCATTCTATCTAAGGCCTCCCACAATTCAGCATCATCAAGGCCACCAGTTGGATTTAAGTTTTCTCTAATGGAACCATTAAACAGCACAGGTGATTGAGAAA
Source organism: Phenganax subtilis (assembly GCA_025434845.1). Classification (NCBI taxonomy): domain Eukaryota; kingdom Metazoa; phylum Cnidaria; class Anthozoa; order Malacalcyonacea; family Clavulariidae; genus Phenganax; species Phenganax subtilis. The sequence goes on from JAOBYK010540893.1 coordinate 28,675, forward strand.
TCACAGAAATACGTTGTCGAGTACTTAAGACGTTAAAGTCTTCAATACTCAAACTGTCTACTAATATTCTTCCCTCAGTTTCTCCAATCCTCATAAGCGCAGCAACCAAAGAAGATTTACCAGCCCCTGTTCTTCCTACTACTCCAATTTTCTCAGATGCGTTGATCTGAAATGATAAATCTTTTAAAACTGTAGGTCCTTCTTTATAATGTCGTAAAGAAACGTTCTTGAACTGTATAATCCCACTTTCAGGCCACTTCTTAGGTGGCTGTTGTTTGATTTCTCGTCCTGTTTCAGGAATAATTTCAGTGTAAGCTAAAATTCTTTCAGCAGAAGTCATTTGAGCGTGAACGTCGACAGCACTGCGTATCATGGCTGTCGTGAATCCGGAAGAGCGAGAAGCATACATGATGGTAACTGCAGCAACAACTAAAACATAAAAATACATAGTTTGAAAACGTCATGATTCATTTTCGTTGGTAATCAGCGAAATTGTTGGCAGCAAGTAGGTTTTTCACTATGATCGTAATACAGGTAAACATCCTGCCTGAACAGATAGAACCAGCAAAGTCCCTCCGTCTCCTTATATCAAAAGAAATCGTTGTTTATTTCCCATATACAAAATTCTCAAATTTGCCAAGTCAATCAGTATCCTTTGTTTATAATTGCACTGCTGCCATGTGGGCAGCAACGCAAAATACCCAGAAAACCTAGTAGAAAATCTGCTGCCGCATTATGATGCTGATGTAAAAGTGGTGATATATAAATCTCAATTAGTTTTGGCCGTCGGTTGATGATTTTTTGTGTTAGTGACGGATAACATGGATGGAAGTTAGCAAGTGATCAATGTTCTTTATGCTCTGCTGACGTGACCAATCACAGAAGAGTATCTTTCATCTGACTACAATAACGTCATCGTAATAGAAATGTATAACAATAAAAGTTATATCGCGTTTCTATTAAATAGCAGAACGCTGGTGAGTTCGGTAAATTTCGAGGTGAATGTAGTACTGCAACTTCTCTATTGTGCAAAAACTTCAGACTAAAACGACATTTCTCATACATACTTGCAGTAGAGGAACCTTTGACTGTGTATAATTCCAACAAGGCGACGATAGTACAAAATATACCAAGGACTAAGTCCAGAGTAATTCCAAACCAACGAGCTGCTGTGTAATATGCAAACATTGCTTCGTGCTGATGGTCAATGTACCTTGAAAGACAATCAGATTATTACTAGTGCGTAGAGCACTCAATACACAAGTTCAAATATGTGAAAGATAGTTTGACTTTGTCATGACGATAGCAGTTTTATCACGGTTTCCGTCTTACATAACGCTCTTCAAAAAAAGAATTGGCTCCTCTTTGACACATTCGAAAAAAATATGCTAAATCTGTAATTAATAGTCTATTTTAGTGTGATAATTGTGTACCTGAACGCAGAATTCGTGAAGCTGCGTTGTCTGTTATGTACTCGGATTGTCCTCACTCCTTCCATGGTGTTGGAAAAATGGGAGTACAATGGACCACCAGATTCTGACATTAAACGTTTAATATCCATAGCAGTACTGAAGAAAAATTTTGAAACCGCAAAACAAACAGCAAGTGCAATAAAACAGATTGGTATGAGATAAACACTTGAAAAGAAACACAAAACTATGGCTCCTACTCCTGGAGTGGCACATTGGAAGAAATATACCAAGTTGAATGGTAGAAGATCGTCTAAGTTGTTGATATCCTGAGAGAATCTGTTCAATATTCGACCCACTGGATTTACAGTGTAGAAATAACTTGGTGCCTGAAGAAGACATGTCACCATCTAGTTGTGGATTTTATAGTTCGCTCGTATTGGTACAAGAAAAATACATAATCTTGAAATGATAATAATCAATATCGTGATCACTACGGACATTGTATAAATAAGCAGTGCATGGTGAAATTTGTCATCTTCATTCACTATGTTTGGCAATGTCGACACTTGGATATCAACCCATACCACGAGACCTGGAAAAGAAGATAATATTATATCAATTATGTTTGATTGATCGACTTGAGAAGACTGAAGTGATCAGTATTAGTGTACAAGACAGTTTGTGTCTATAAGCAAGAAGAGAAAGAAAAGCAGAAACGGAAGAGAAAAAAAGTGGAGCAAAGAAGAAAAAGAATAAAAAAGAAAGAAAAAAGAAAAAGGGAAGAAAAAACGAAAAAAGGATATCGAAGCAATCTGATGTTAAAACTTTGTAATTGTAGCCTGAGCCTCTGCTGAGCAATTTGTATGATATTTTTAGTGATGTTTATACCTAGTCCAGCAATTATAATTAAAAACATAAGCAGAAGAATGAAGGCAGGAGCTCCGAACATGAAATACTTTGCATCAACGTTAAAGGAAACACTTCCAATCTTACGATGTTCTTCTGCTTCACGCAACTGTTCAGCTCCCTCTGTTCCCACTTCTTCACTCTCTTCTTCAGTTTCTTGCTCCATGCTGTCTTTGTTTTCAATGTTGTCTATGTCTGGTATTTCCTTTCTCACTTCTTGCAGTGTTCCTTGAGTGACTATCATGCCTACGAACGTCAAAAAGTTATTTATGGTTGACAGTAAAATTTTCTTAAAATTAATCGTAAAGTACAGCGTAACACGCACTAGTAAAATCCGGTGCGTGATACTCATTGAGAAATTGACGCTACTGTTCACGAAACAATGAAATGCGTTACATTTGGTCATCATACTGTCGAATAAGGAAACGGGATATAGTTATTAATACATGACAGCATAGTACAAAATGAAATATAGCAGATTAAACTAAAATGACGTTACAATATTTTTTGAGAAGGGTACATTGGTTTTTCATAGTTTCAACGAACAAACTTGCTGAATAACAAGCTCAATCTTACGCCGTTGCGTGAACTAAAGTACAACAATGGACAAACATAAAGTTTCTTATGCACTTTAGCTCACAGAGAGAGTAAAAGAGCTACAGTCTGAGTGAGAATCAATTAGAAGTTATTTAGGCGGGGCCAAAACAAAATTATACAATTCCTTCTCTTTAACTCACCATAACCTGTGAATATGTAGTCGTAGCTACTGTTATCTACCATTCTTCTAACTTTTTCAATCAAGATATGTACAGTAGGACTAACCTTTTGTTAATTTCACTATGTAGTCAGCCTGGGTCATATATCTGGGATTGAGTGTAGCCACGAA
>JAOBYK010540894.1:0-12320 GCA_025434845.1 Phenganax subtilis
GAGGCAAATAAGTTTTCTTGCAGTCAGTTGGAAATAGATGATAAGTATACTACAACTTATGGAGATTTAGATTTTGAACCGTTAAAGTTTCCTGATCCAATAGGCATGATCAATGGCATTCACAATGCTGGTTGTCGTGTTACCACATGGATCCACCCCTTTGCGGAAATTGCTTCGAAAGCATACGCTGAGGGTAAAAAAGCGGGGTATTTCGTTGTTGGTTCTGATGGTAAGACTCCTGGGATTGTCAAATGGTGGAATGGTTTGGCAGCAGTGATTGATTTCACCAAACCTGATGCTTACAACTGGTTTTTGAATAGACTAAAAGCATTTCAAACAAAGTATAATATTGACTCCTTCAAATTTGATGGCGGCTCAGTTTCATACCTTCCTTTCCAGTATACTTTGAATGGTTCGAAAATACCATCAGATTATTCTGTGCAGTATGCAAAACTTGCATCAGATATTAACAACTTTGTTGAAGTCCGTGTTGGAGACCGTAGTCAAGACTTGTCATTATTTGTAAGGTTTCTGGACAGAGATGCATCTTGGGACACCGAAATGGGGCTACAGTCAGTCATACCGACAGTCCTGACATTTGGAATTCTGGGATACCCATTCATTTTGCCTGATATGATAGGTGGCAATGGTGCTCCAAGTAAAGAGTTGTTTATTCGATGGATGCAATTGAATACCTTTCTACCAGCAATGCAGTTCTCGCTTGCACCATGGGACTTTGACAATGAAACTATTGACATTGCTCACCATATGATGTATATTCGTCAGAGATACATCATGCCAATATTACTTGAAGGTGTTAAAAATGCTGTAAAAACTGGAGATCCGATTATTCGTCCTTTATGGTGGGTTGCACCAGATGACCCAGTTGCACTCACCATTGATCAACAGTTTATGGTCACAGATGTATACCTGGTTGCCCCCATAGTAACTGCAGGTGCAAGTACCATTTCAGTGTATCTTCCAAAAGGAATGTGGATGGAACAGTTTGGGAATAAAGTTAAACATACAATGACACAAGGTGGTAGAATAGTATATAATGTGTCTGGCTTAGCTGATGTCTTTTATTTTAAAAATCTTGACATGTCCTTGCACTAGCCAGCAAAATTGGATTTTCCCACCCATCATATCATTTACTGTTGATTTCGGTTAGATTTTCACAGTCAAATTCCAATTTCCACACTCTATCCACTATTTTCAAGAGGGCATGCTGGAAAGTTGCTAAATTTGTTCCTGATTGAAAATGAGAGACAATGGATGGACTTGTAATGCAGCTTGGGGAATTCATTTGCAGGTCTAGTGTTATTGATTAGTCATTTTGTGGCAAAAAATCATACAAAAACACAGAATTCTGGAGCTGCAAAATTTTATTAACTTGATATATGTAAATATGTACCAATCATTTTTGTCAATCATTACATCACTGAGGTGCATATTCCGGTAACACCATTACACCATATTCTCACATATGACGTCATTCCATATGACATCACGGTGCGTTAATTTTTGCGCATTTTGAACTAAAAGACTGGAACGGCTGGCCCGATGTTTTTATTTGCAAGATTTTTACAAACTTACTTGGAGTTTTCCAAAAAAAATTCTCAACTATTTGGTGAGATTATGCGTTCTCTTTACCACAGAAACAGATCTACAGCATGGCTCGTTATATTTTTCATTGTAATTTTATATATTTTGACATCGTATCGTAGAAAACGGGGTGTTAACAAAAACACCAAAGGTGATGATAGCGGGCTATTCAAGTTTGATTCACATACAAGAGAAATCCAAGTAAGAAATTTGAAAGGTGATGTTGTTCTTGATGGAAAATTGGGCCTGCATATTGGCTCAAGCTATTATAAGCCGGAAGAAAATACGAAAGATGGCTTGCATTATACTTGGAATGACCATATATTACTTAGTATTGTAAAGGGAGACAAGAATTGTATAACTGTAGATTGGGACAGTGTACTAACAGATGAAATTTTTACACCAACTGATTGCTTCAATTTGGGTAACTCTTATTGGTATGGTGGTGGTCAACTGAATATGCCAAGTTGGCCATTAAATAAAGCAAATGTTGAAATGTCACCTTTCTATGCTAAAGTTTATAAGCATGTTGGGAACCAGCACTTTACATCCATTCTTGAACCTTATTGGTTGAGCTCTAGTGGTGTTGCAATCTATGTTGATGAAGTAGTACCACTTCATGTTAGCATAAATGAGAAAGGTAGTGGTAAACTATGCCTAAGGGCAGATGCTGATGGCTACCCTGGGTTTCCGAAACCTGTGCATCTAAAATACAACATGTGTTTTGGAAACAACTTAAAATTAACTCATCAGCTTGTAACATCAAAGTATTTTGATAAGCCAGCAGAATCATTAAGTAGTTCTATGACAAGATACCCTGTCTGTTCAATGAATTTGCCAAATCAAGCCAAACTAACAAGGTTTTTTAGATCTATTGTAATTCGTCAATTTTCATGCAGTCACATTGACCTAGGCTTGCAGCAGGATCTAGACTTTAACAAGCAAAATTTTCCAAACCCAAAAAGTCTTGTCAGGGATATTCAATCAAGGAAAATGAAAGTTAGTGTATCAGTTGATTCAGTTTTCAATTCAAAGCAACAAGATGTTCCAGAAGAATATTTAATTAACAATTACCAAACAAATGCTCTCGATCTCACTCACTCAAAAGTACGAAATTGGTTCACAGAAAAAGTTTTGAAATTCCAAAAAAAATTTGGTATCGATACAATTAGATTTTGCTGTGGAGATTTGGAATTTCCAATCACCACATACAAGCTAAATAGAGGTCAGAATCCAGGTATATACGTGCAAAATTATGCCAAAGTTGCATCAGCCATTAGCAAAAGTACAGATATCCGAGTAGGATACAAAACGCAAGCACTGACAATGGTTGTGACAATTGGAGATCGTTATCCTAATTGGGGTAAAGAAATGGGCTTAAGGTCCATCATACCTATGGTATTAAGTGTCGGAATAGTTGGATACCCGTTTGTGACCATCGGGCCAATTGGTGGAAAAGTAAATGGGATGACACGTGTTGATAAAGAATTATTCATAAGATGGATGCAGCTAAGTGTATTTTTTCCTGTCATGGAATTCATTACATATCCTTGGGAATACGATGATAGTGATACTGTTCAAGCCTCGGCAGATTTATTGGATATCCGATACATGTTATGGGATAATATCCTAGCAATTGCTAAAGAGAGTGTCAAAACAGGAGCACCTGTTGTTAGACCAATGTGGTGGATTGCCCCCAATGATCCTGTGACTTACCATCTGGGTGCGCAATTCATGTTAGGTGACATATATCTTGTAGCTCCAGTCTTATGGCCTGGGGTCACAAAGCACGAGGTGTACTTGCCCAAAGGCGTGTGGCGGGAGATGTTTAGGAAAGGAGTGAAACATGAACTAGAGGTTGGGCAATGGATGAATTTCAAAGTGGATTTGAAAACTGTTGTTTATTTTGAATGTCTTATTTGTAAACCATAAGAATACATTTATGAACTAAGCAAACTTAGTGAAGTAGCGAAAACATATAACTTATTTGATATTTATGGCTGTTTTTAATTTTGTAAATCTTAGTATATAGTGTTAAAGAAAGATATTAACCTAGCGAGTGGCAAGAATCTTACCCTGATGAGTAAATATTGTCTGTCTGGACATAGCCACAGAGTAGAGTTACAACAAAGCAACCAAGATTGCCACTGAACTGGTTAGCAATAAAAATGGATGTTAAGGAGTTAGGGATAGTGATATCATTGAGATGCCATGTACCTTAGTAAGCCTTCTTTTGACATATTACTGGGTGACAAAGGATTTAACTTGTCATTGTCAAACTCTTGCACATTAATAGTGTTAACAAAAGTACTGGTTCTCGTAAACCCTTTGAGTGGTAATACGGATACACCCTAGTGCGCCTGTTTACTTTGTTATTCTACTCTCAGTCTCTGCCTATTGCCAGACCATAGATATGTAAACTTGCGAGTGTGAAAACACTAAACAAACACTGGCAACACGAATTGCTTTTTAGTGCTATGTACATAAAAATTACGACAAGAAGTAACAATTTGAGTGCTTTGAGTGCTTTGACGTGTGATTGTCAAGTTGCCAAACAAAACGACAAATCTCAACATGGCCGTCGCCTTCACTCGCAGCGAAACACCAGGCACGGAAGAAGCGACGTTATTTTACGGCAACGAAAGAGATGCAGACACGCTTTCTATCAAAGAGGATGGAATTAGACCAACAGAAGACAGAAGTCGAGCCTTATTTGCTTGGGAAAGTCGCTCTCTTGTACGACGACGCATTTTACAAGTTATAATAGGAATTCTTGGTATTGCAATAATTACATTTATAATTTTGGCTTTTAAATTAAACGTATCTGAGATGAAATACACCTATTTAGGGAAAGCCAGGTTTAAACTTGATGAGAAACATATTGATTTCAAGAATGCAGCTAATGAATTTGTGCTTTCAGCAAAAATTGGGCTAAATCTGAGCTCAGATTTAATGGAGAGACATACCAAATCTGGTAGAAGATCTAAATATACTACACGCAATGGGGTAACATTGGTTTTAGATCAAGAAACAGACTTCTCTTTGGTAGTGAATTGGACTAGTTCTTTGAAAGACCCGATCGTGTTCAAGGATTGTTTTTCCTTGTCGAATGCTCATTGGTATGGTGGGAGTGAATTCCTTGATCAAAAATGGCCATTGGAAAAAATGACAGTAAGTATGGGGCAATATGTGCCACAAAGTACTGGCCGTTCGCAATTACAATCGACGTTTGGATCCGTGTTGGAACGTTATTGGCTGAGCTCTCGCGGTATTGCTATCTTGGTTGATGCAGCTGTACCATTGCATGTTAGCATCAATGAAAGTAACAATGGAAAACTATGCATAAAATCTGACACCACTGGCTACCTTCATTCAGCTATCTCATACCTTGGCTACCGAGTTTTATCAGGGTTTAATGCAAGGGACTTACATTTGGATGTAGTTGACAAATTTCTAGGCAAACCTAGCAATACCCCTAACGAGCACTTAATTAGGAAGCCCCTGTGGATTTTGGGAAATAATTCTGATATTGTTTTTAAAAAAGACATCCAGTCATTTTGGGAGAATATGACAAAACACAGCCTATCTTGTGGAAATATTGTCATTCGTGGGTTGGCAGGAGAGAACAATATTGATCAGGAATGGTTCAATCTTGATACAAATTCAGTAGTACCATTGACTCAAGTGAATTCTTTTGGTTGTAATGTATCCCTGATTGTCTATCCATATCTACTAATAAGTTCAAAAATGTTTTCAGAAGCTGCAAAAATGGGTTATCTCTTGAAAAATTGTGGTGGACGAGTCCCTGGGCTCATTAATTGGAGAAGCTCATTTGCAGCTTGTATTGATGTAGCTCACAACTCAAGCACAGCTTGGTTAGAGATGCAGCTGTTTAGATATCGACAGATGTATGGGTTTGACTCCTTTGTATTTCATGGCGGAGAAGTCAACCACCTTCCTTGGTGCTACCGATTCTTCAGCAAGACTACGGACCCCGGCCGCTATGCCACAGACTATGCAAAATTTGCTTCAAGAATAAAAGGTCTAAATGTTCATGTTGGCTACCAGACACAAAAATTACCTATCTTTGTTAAAATGAGTAGTAAGATCTCTACTTGGGAAGGCCTAAGAGCTATAATTCCAAGTGTGTTGACCTATGGTATTATGGGGTACCCATATGTATTGCCATCAGTCGTTGGAGGTCAAGGTGGTGATATTGATAAAGAGTTATACATTCGTTGGATGCAAGTTAGCACGTTTCTTCCAGGTATTCAGTTTTATAAACCTCCTTGGGATTTTGACGTGGAGACAATAAAAATTGTTCGAGATCTACTTGCAAAAAGGTCACAATTGAGCTCAGTTATTGTTGATGCTTTTAAAAATGTCAATAAAACAGGAGCACCTGTCATTCGGCCATTATGGTGGATAGTTCCTCATGACTCAGAAGCTTTGAAGATCCATGACCAATTCTTGGTGGGCGATACCTATCTAGTTGCCCCTATTCTTGAAAAAATGGGAGTTACTACTAGTGTGTATGCATCGCATGATAATCATAAGAAACTTTACTTGCCAAAAGGAAATTGGGAAGTACAATTCGAAGAGGAGGTATTTGGCAATAGTCCAAAACCAGTAAATGGTGTGTTTTATAACAAAGTTGGTCAGTGGGTGACGTACAGAGTGACTTTAAATAGCTTGCTCTTCTTTAAGGCTACCTCCTGATAGTTTTAAACTGCCTACATCATGGTGAGAAAGTCTCCGTCTTTATATTGTTTGATTAATTTAGAGAAGCACTATCTTTTCTTATGCATAAGGTTCATGGAATTATACATGTACGTAGGCTGGGGCGGTTCTTGGAAAAAACCGAAACCGAAAACCGTGAAGAAAAAACCGGAAAAAACCGAAAAACCGGTTTTTATCCACTTTTTACCTAAAAATTTCACACAAAAAATTATAGTGTAAGCACGTGTTTATATGACCTTTCCTTATGTAAAGAATTTTAGTTTTATATATTCAATATCAAATTTGCTACGACAAATTTACAAAAATACACTTGAGAAGACGTCCAAGATGATGTTAAAGAAACTATTCACAAGTTTTCGGCTAGGGCCGTGAGCATCTCAACTTTTTCTGGTTTTAATTGTGCTTAGAATTCCCGAAATTCCTGTAGCATCGCCCGGCTTTCCGTACTTTTTCCGGTGTTGGTCGTGTCTTGTTCAGTTTCGGTTTTTAGGTTTTTTGATTTTGACAAAACCGAAAAACCGGTTTCAAAAAAGAACCGAACTTTTTCGGTAAACCGAAAAACCGCCCCAGCCTACATGTACGCTGGCAAAAGTTTCGGAAATGATGTAATTATGTAGAAAATTAGCATTTACTGACTATGCATGTGCACACATCGCATGTGACCATGTTGTGATGTAGGCTGATGACAAGTTACGATTTGCTGTATATCATCATGTGGGTTTATGAAAGTGAGCATGCATGTATATACCTAGCAAAGTTCTTGTAAACCTGGTGGATCCAGCAGGCTTTTTTTGGGGGGAGGGTGCTCAGCCTTGGTGAGCAGCTAAACCTAAACATAAGGATCAACCATAAACACAAGCATACAGAGAAGTCAGTGTATTTACAGTTCATACAATTATTAATTATCTTTTTATTTTTTGTTTATAATGATAGACGTTGGCAGAAAAACTCATTATCAATAATATCAGCAATTTTGATCCATAGCTGCCTTGAATTCTTATACATAATTTGGTCAAAATAGGATGAATTTGATTTTTGCACCCCTCTATGCACCCCTGTTAAACAGTGCCAACAGGAGTGTGCACCCCTTTGCACTCCCTTGTAAATCCACCACTGCTATTCAGTCACCTCAATTCATTCACAGTTAGTAGAAGCACTTAATAACAACTGTGATTCATTTCAGACCCTTCACGTTTGATATATCTTTCCATCTCCACGGTGGTAGTCACCGGGGTGGATTGGGGGCGGGAAAGGGGTTGTAGGCCCTCAATAATATGCTAACTATCGTAAGTTTTCTCAAAATCGTGCAGACGTTTATTATTTTAATACTATACCTTTAAAATATTGAAAATTAAAAACTGCAAACAGAGAAGATATTACCGATAGTTTCCTGCTAAGAATCAAATATGACTATATACTTCATTCGAGATGTCTTTGCCCATTGATGATAAGCGTCGACACCACTGTTTCACACTCTTTAAAAATTACCCTAATAAAGACTCGCGCCTGCGGCCTCAAACCCTCGGCCCTCGTTTGCATTCCCCCCCCCCCCTCAACTTAAGAGATTTTCCCATGGCAGTGATATCTGACGACGCAACTGCTTGAGCAACATTCACACAGTAACATCCTTTCTGTGAATATCACTATTAACATCTCCTCATTTCCTACTCTCTTAGGTACACAGTCACTGTCCCCTTATTTACACGACTTACGTCACTCTACGTTACGTGACGCAAGCGTACGTCACACAGTTCAAACGTTACATTTCGTTATGCTTTCAACGCCGACATGGAAATATCTGTGACGTCACTCCCGCCGACAAATGGCTCATAGTGGATTATTTTAAGCAGGAATCATGTAATGTTGAGAATGGAAAATTGCACTTCTATGGGTTTATATTACAAAGCGTGATACTGCAATGCGGACAATTCACGGAGAAAAATGGAAAGACTTCTGCGTTGACATCGAATGTTTTTCGTCGAACATTGAACTTCGAGGTCGCCGTCAATATGCGGCCGCCTGGCCAAATTCTCAAACTTCTCTTTTCCATGTCCAGATTGAGGAGAACATTAGCAATTTTTTTTGCCGGCCCAGAGTAGACCCACTTTTTGATGATTCCACCCGTAATATTAGCCTCGGTGTAAGCATCGCTCGCTTCAATAACGCCAACTTCAAAAATAGGTCCCTCTGGTAAACACTCTTCAGCAGTTTGCACCGCGTGACTTACTTTAACTTCCCAATGATGTTCGCCTAAATCAATATTGAACAGGCAATTTTTTATGGAAAATTTGTAAGAGTTCTGAGGGAAATTGTAGCATGGTTGTAGACATGGCTGTTGTTATGGTAGAAGTTATTCTATTGCTGTGAGCAATTTGCTCGCGCAAAAGCGGATCAACGGACAATAGTACAGCACATGCTTAAAAATGGTCGCTCCGCTCGCGCTAGTAAAGCGGCCGCAATGAAAAGTGGCCTTTAGTTTAGGTCAAAGACGAAGGTCACATTGAACAAGTTCCCGACGGGTTCAACCACTCCGTCAGAAAAGAATACTGGGATAGCTGTGACTGAAAGACTGAAAACGAGAGCGGTAGATTAGTGCATCACTGAAATACTATCGAAATTCATTGAAACTTTCGGTGTAAAACAAAGCCTGAGTCAGTCAAACTCATCAATAATTTTCTAAATTATTGATGAAATGAAGACCGTATTTCAGTCTTGATAACACGGTAATACACGCTCATAACTTCGGCCTTGATTTTCTCTTTAAATGCAAGTTCGTTTGAGAAGCAATACAATAAACTTGAAAGTCGTTTATTACCTGACTGTAAACACCCTGTAAAACATCTCAAAGTGTATTAAAAAAACTCGGCTAGCGCCTCGTTTTTCAACAATCTTTTCGGGGTTTCAAACACCAGTGAATACATGCTTTCTTGTTTATTCCATATTACATGAACTACAGTTAAAAGGCCGAGACACACCGGGCGCGATTCGGCGACGCGACGCGATTTTGCGACTTTTATAAACTGATAAGTTTGGTTCTAGCTGAGATTCCCGGATATTCAAAGGCGATATAATATTTTTATTCATTTACTTTACATGTCTTTTAAAATTTCCTTCCATGGTTAGATTTATTCATTTTCATATGAAAAATCGCGTCCGGTGTGTCTGGGCCTTTAAAGTTAAAATCAAGGAAGTGAGCGCGCCAGATATGACAGTTAAAAGGAACTTTAGCTTTTTTAGTCAGTCATCCGTAAATGCACAGTGCGTCCACGCTACCCCGAGGAAAACACATGTAAGAGTTTTTTCGTGGGATGTGCCGAATAGAGTTAGACTGCGTACCTCACACATGCTAAGTGTTTTTATTCAGTATGAAAAGCACAGGTTTTATACGTCTAAAAAACAAGAATTGGGTTTCGCATGAACTTCCCCGAGTCAAAGTTACCACCATACCTGAGTGCATAGGTGTATCCCCCAACCTGTAGCAATACTTCCCCGCATCGCCCGCTCCTACCATGCAGTCTACTATTCCGGCATTGTCTCGCAGATATCCGCAGCCATACACGTCACTGATCCCCCATTTCACATCCCCCTTTAGAGCGCAACCTGGAGCTACGCGGCCGTTGATCTTCGCTTCAATCTGGACTGTGCCTAGCTCGATGACATCAAACGTTATGCTGTGTGTACCATTCTCGTTTTCAGATACAGCAACATTCTCTGTTTCCACTCCAGTGAAAACAGGCTCAATAAGATCCCCACCACAACCCGAACTGATAATGCGGCCATCTTCATCTTTACATGTTACAACGATTGACGATCTTTTGCCCACCTTCAGGAAACGATCTGCGAATTTCGCTTCGCATTTTTCGGGACAGATTACGACTTCTGCCACAGAAACACTCCCGATCAAATCCTGAGAAATTTCAGCAAAGGATCGGCTCTTTGTAAGTCGAACTGGGTTGCCAATTTTAGGAGTTGTTTCATCTTGCACACTTTTCAAGTTGACCAAGTGTTCTATTATTGTGGATTTTATGTCCAAGATTTGAACGTCATTGCTGTTTTCCAAAGTTTGCTTTGCAAAGTTAGCGCCGTTTTTGCATGTGGCAAGCGAAAGATCAAGAACATTTTTCGAGGCGTCGACTTTACTGTTTTGCCATTCAGCAGCCGAGGCTGTTTTGTCTAACAAGTTCTGCTTTTCTTTTTCCAGTCGCTCGTGTAGTTGTTCAAAAAACGTTTCAATCTCGGTATTACATGCTTCTTTTCTCGCGGAGATATCTTCACTTTTCTCCTCTGCCAGTGCGATACCGACTGAGATATATTCCATTCTTTCTTCGACTTTTTCAACAAGCTCTCGCAATTCGTCTTTGGCCTTTCCAGCGCTCTCTTCGAGAGATAACTGTTTGTGTTCTTTGTGATCGAGGACAACACAATCCATACAAGTTAACTCTTGACAGGCATCGCAGTAAAATCGAAAAAGTTCGCTGTGCTTATTGCATTTCAATGCTGTTGCATTTTCAGAAGGTTGATTGGCAATCAGTTCATCTTTTGAGAGCAAAACATGAGCACTCGTAGCACGGGATCTTTGGTGCGACTAAAAGACAATTAGATTGTTCCTATAGTCGTGATATACATCAGTTCTACTTTTTTTAAGGCCGTTTACACGCGCGATTTTTGCTGCGACTTTTCTCCTCTTGGCGTGTGTGATTGAGCACGTTGACTGGCGAGTGCATTAGCAAAATTGTTGGAGCAAGTATATTTGTCAGTTATCCACTCCTTCACATCGTTCAACACGAGAAAAATCGTATCGAAAATCGCCCGTGTAAACGAGCCTTTACAGTAGGTGTTTCTGTGATGTAAAGAAGAATCGTAATGCGTTTTCTTCCTTTTTACAAATTTCCCGTTATTTCCCGTATGTAAGTCAGCGAAGACGACGAAGTTTTGGCATTAGAAAATACATGCAATTTTTTAAAATGATTCAAGTATCATAAATGCGTACAGTAATCTAACGAACTTGACATAGCCACTTTCATAAAGGAATCAATATTATACAACGCGTACAAATCCTGACCACTCACATGCACAATATCTGACTTAGATGTAGGTACTGTACATGACTCAATACTCGAATATTATAATATTTGCAATCTCTGACTTTGATATGGCCACGTGAGATATTACCTCAGCACAGGCAATGCACAAAAATTGTAGGCAATCTTTACATCGTTTATCCACTGGTTCTGTCATGTCTTCGCAGTTATCGCAGGGTAAAGCTGGAACATCGCAATCACCGCGTAAACTGAGGGTAGCCAAAATGTTGTTGGCGAAGAAATTCGTTGGCAGAACGGAGAGGTCGGGCGGGTCACCAACCTGACAAAATATATAAATGAATGAATGTTGAGAGATCTTTGAAAAATACAGGATCGCAGCTAATGCGGCATTATTGAACGCCACTGCAAATTTCTCCCTAGGATTGGGTTAGCTTCATCGTGACCAATTAAAACTGCATGTAAACTTGCAATTACATCAACTTACTCGAGATAGCCCATCCGTATACTTCGAATTTTGTCTTGTACATTAGAGACGTGAAAATTCCTGAATTTCGTGTAACAGATTGCTTTAATTGTTATATCCTTGGTCACAATATCTTGCAGACTTCGGTAAACTTTTTTCTACATGTTCTGCTGATTTGTTACAGTTTTAGTTTTATGGAAGAGAGAATCAAAGTTGATTGTAACTAGACACACGGAAATCGCTCGAAATTATCACGAAAACTCAGCCACCCGAACCGGTTGCGCGAAACCGGTAAATCTTAAGCCTCGTCTAAACGAGCAATTAAAATGTGACAATTTCTGCGGAACAATTTTTATTTGCTCTTGTAGACGAGCAAACTTGAGCAATTTTTGAGTGGCATATGCATTTGCCGAAAAGCTAGAGTGCTAGCTTTTATGTGACAAAGAAAAATTGTCACATATTATTTGCTC
>JAOBYK010541005.1:0-12319 GCA_025434845.1 Phenganax subtilis
AAGCTGAAAAAAGTTTAGGGGGGCGGATTATAGAGGTAAATGAAAATGTGCTAGAATCGGTGTTTATACAACTACTAGCTTTACTTTGGAAACGTAACACTGATTTTATGAAAAAAGATTTCTCCATTTCTCCAAAGATTTCTCATTTGCCATGGAAAAAAACAGCCTCATCACCAAGTCTACTTTTTACGAACACTGAAACATTTTAGTTATTCCTTATATCTCTGAAGAGTTCTATAAGCATAGGAAACAGTTTAAGTATTATGCCTTTCTTCTTGATTATTGCTTTATATTTGACTAAAATTATTCCAAACGAGGGAACGATAGTCAAAATAAAGGATTGACGAAAAAGTGGCAGACTACGTTTGAGGCATCTTGTGTTTATATTTTCTTAGGTCTCTGAAGGACTCCACAATCACTCTTGACACCTTAGTGCTAAGATTGTCAATATTCTCTTTCCATTCTAACTTTTCATCAATTTTAATTCGAATAATCATGTACTTAGTTGTTGAGTGTTAATTTGCAAATGCAATTATCTCCTGCGTTTAACAAACACAGGCTGCTGAAGCAAAATTCTTACAGTTGCCATTTAAAAACGCGCCTCTTGGAAAACTAGTAGACCCATATTTTCAAAATATCGGCTATTTCTAAAATAATAATAAAAAAATGATAATTGGTGAAATATAATAATCCGCTTTGCAATAAAAACTGAATCACACGGTTTTTATAAACTATTTACTCCTAAAATGATTCAAATTAGTAACCTATAGTGATATTTAAATGTAATAAATTTACCACATCTATCTGTGTTAGGGTGGATCTTTAAGGGTACGATCATTTCTTAGATTATAAAGTCGGGTATCGTTAACGTTTAGAATATCTTAAGGGAATTATCAGACGCTTGGGATCTAATTTTATTGACAAAACTAACGCAAGTTTTTGTTCTCATTACTGATAAATGCTGTAAACGTTATACCAATAGGCCTTCTTCATAGGACAAATGAGGATATATTATTCGTAACGCTCAAGGCTGATGAACTAATGGTTAAATTCGACCATCCGGTCAGGCATATTCTACAAAAGATCTTATAAATGAAACAGAAACACGGACAAGATGAGATTCACAATGTCCAGTTCTTCTCAGCTTCCTCAACGCATATAATCTAGAATTCGCTTTCTTCAATACGTAGTCAACATGAGAGTTCTAAGTTAAATCATCTGATAAAATCACACCAAGAAATTTGAATGTTCGCACTTTTTCTACAATTGCCCAGCTAAACACAAGGGAGAAGTATTACCAAAGCCATACTTCAGAAACGTTAAGATCATCTCCTTGCACATCTTGTGATTTAATTCCATTACCCGATTCCTAGCGAAATCAGATATCTCGTTCGCAATAAGCGAGTAGCCTGCTCAAGGTGCTTACTCCGGTTAATGGCCGTTTCCTACTATACGGCCGTTTCGCTCGCGCAAGCAAAGCGCAGAGTTTTGAACATGTTCTGTTAATTCAATTTTCTCTTCGTGTACGCGAGATCAAGAGCGGACGATCAACAACGCAGTATGTTTAAAACTGTTCGCTCCGTCTGTGCGGGCAAAACGGCCGTAATGGAAAATTGCCTTAACGGTAAATAGGGTAGGAATATGAATCTCTGTGGTTACTGTGCAAGTTGCATTAAAATATATTTGGCGCCAAAACAGACTGGCGACGACAAATAGTAAAACAACACACCAGCCATTCTTAAACTCCGCCGCCAGGCCGCCTACGCAGAAGAAATAACCTCGGAGAGCATCGAGGTATTATCTCCAACGCTGTAGTATCGTCCACGTATCCTGTGGTCAGAGCATTGGGCAAGCAAACCGTAGGTTGCGTTTTAAAAATCAACCATGGTACGCATCGTGAATATTCGCTCGTCATGGTGATGTTATGACTCAATAAAGGTTCGTTTGAGAACTGCCTTCATCATACAGAAAAACGTAGCCCTTTTTTCTCGTTTTTTTATATTTGACACTTTATCTTTCATAGACTGTAATTATGGTTACCCCAATACTATTGTATGGTTGCGAGGTATGGGGCCCTTATTTACTAGGAAAAATTAAACCGTCTGTTATGCTCACATCAAAATTGTTCAAAACCAAAAATGAAATTGAGAAACTTTATTTAAAATTTTTTAAAACAGTCTAAGGAGTTCATTTGAACTCAACAAATGTCGCTGTTAATCTTTGAACTGGGGTGACACCTTTGATTATCCAAATCGCTAAACTTGTGGTAAAATTTTGGTTACGAGTCGCTAGTGCATCACTCTCAAATGTGCTTGTTGGCAAAGCAGGGAAAAAATGCATAGAACTTAAACTAGAGCCAACAGTGTTCCTTAAATACATTCTTCAACTGGGTGAAGTAGAAAACTGCGACTTGCAAGCTGGTTTATCTAGCTCCGAGATAGAAGGCGTATGTTATCATTTGAAAACTATAAACTGAAAGAATATTTCCTTAAATGTTACGCTTAGCAGCTTCAACCCACTGACCTTTAAGTAACCTGGACTGAGGGCTTGGGATCAAAATGTGTCCGCATTGTGCTGACGCCATATAGGTCACGCCGGCGATGAAAATTACCGCAGATGAACACTTGTTTTTGTTTGCGGGCAAATAAAAATCCAGCAAAAAGATTATTGAGTGTCTTTCTGTGACAATTTCTTTGGATTATTTACATGGCAATGGTTTTTATGTCTTGTTAAATGACAACTATGTGTTTTTCGACGCTGAATATACTTATAACGCGTACAAGAAGCTGTATATGCAGTTGCAGCGTGCGCCGTAGGAGTTATAAAAGTATCTACGATATAAAACTTATGATTGAGCGATTAAAATGCTTGCTCCTCACCCCCGTAACTTCGCATATCTTCCCCTTAAACAAGCCTTTGCAGTTCATAATAAACATGAGTTATCATGTGTGCAAACATATTTCTTTAAAGCCATTTTTCACAGCTTATATTTCACACTTTGTTCAGTCAACTTCAATGCTATTAACGTGAGCAGTTTTATCGCTTTTCTCCGTCTTGAAGTCCAGGACAGCAAAAATTTTGTTCATATCATCAAGCAGTCACCATGAAGATATTTAAACTGTAGCACACATGATCTGCAAAGCCCTAAAATGTAAGTTTTTTCCACAGAACTTTTAAAAATTTTTTTTGAAAACAATAATCGCAAAAGAAGCAGATTTCTGAGCCTATTGTGACTGCTTGGTCAGCAAGTTTTCGCATGAGCGGCAGGACTTATTTTGCATCAGCACAGTGCGGACACTTTCCGCCAGTATAAAAACATAATGGAGCATACAGTCCAGGTAACTTAAAAGGTCAGTGCTTCAACCTACAATACCTTAGAAATGAGTTGGTATACGCTTGGAAAAGCGGGCTCTGTCTATTAAACTTCTAGATGTAGGCTATTGCAGTGCACTTGATAGTCTCGGTGTTAAACCTATCGTCGAACATCATGAAATCTTGTGCCATAAGTTATTTCAGTCTGTCAAGTGAAAGTTCGTTTAGAACGGAAGAAATACCCTTCGGAAATTGCCAACATTAAACACCAGTAAGCCAGTGGCGAAGCTAGCAGTCATGCTGGGCATGACTAGAAATTCACCCAAAAAAGATATTTTTACGGCTGCTTAAATTTTAACGTTACGCTGTCAATTTCGAGGCAATTTCCTTTTTTTTAAACCTTGAATAAAAATCTGACGTATTGTAGGTTCAATCTTCGTCTTGCGCTTTCGAGCAGACATGAAAAAAAATTAATAATCTCGGTATTTTGTTCGTTTCCTGGCAACTTGCAAACTTTGCGTGGACACACGAATGAAAACAAATGTGTTGCGTATATTAGTCATGCCCATTCGCATGACCAAGTAAACATTAACAGCAGAAATGTTGGATTGTGATTGACTACTTTCGGTACTGTAGGCGACCGTTTAAAAGAGTTGATCATGCCATGTTCGACTGGCATGACCAAGTCTATTTCTTTTGAAGGAGTTGATGAGGAATTGCGAGATATACATGGAAGTTTACTGTTTATGCATCAATGCAGCGTTTCGCTGAATACCTTCTGTGTAGTATAGCACGGGAAGGTTGGTGATTTTTGTGTAGTTTGAAACAAAAAATGGGCCGTGATAACTTGCGTGCATGTTGCGTGTAAACCAATGCTGTTTGGATTGTCCGATTCTGGGCATCTTTATGCACTTTGAACCAATCACTATAAACGGGCAACACTTAGAAATTGTGAAATCAGTAAAAATTTAGGGTATGACCATAACAGACGATCTTAACTGGATTCAACATACATGTATAGGAACAGTTATTCCGAAAGCTTTAAAACGACCGTACCTTTTAAAACAATTACAACGTGCTGGTGTGGACGAGAAACACCTAATCCAATTTTATAATGCGTGTATCAGATCAATGGTATAATACGCCAGTGAAGTTTTTCACTCGACACCCCCCCCCCCAATTTATCTCTCAGACAACATAGAACGTATACAAAAACGCGCAATGAGAATAATTTTTCCTGGTACATCCACAGTAACTTCACGACAGACAAGAATATTTATGTAAAAGACTCTTTCAATAAATTGAGCAAGACTCAAATCACAAACTAAAGAATCTCCCAGTGGCGTAGCCAGGACTTAACTTTTGGGGGGGCGAATACACTTAGAAAGATCAGGGGGGATGCCCATCCGGGAAAATGTTCAGTTTTCAAACTGGCATGTCTCCCCAACATATTTCTAGTCGGTTTTCAACGTTTTGAAAATGTGGTCCTCAAATGTTTGAGGGGGGCAAGCCCCACCTTGCCCCCCCTTTGGCTGTGCCCCTGGAATCTCCTACCTAATTTTAATGTGTGCAGCAACGGCCTACAAACTGTTAAAAAGTATAATCTCCTGCTTATTAAGACAGGACGTTTAAAAAAGCCTTTTATCCCTATTCAAGCAAGAAAAGTGATAATTAAGTCTTAGCGTAGTCAAATCTTGATGTAGTCAAATTTTATCTAGTAACATAATTTATACATAGTAATACAGTCTAAATTTTTTTGATATTTTTTTACATATTTTGTAAATCAATTGAAATTCAGCCATTCATTTGTGCTCCTGTTTTTAATATTATTAAACTAGTTGATAATACACAGACAAGTAAGAATGTTATCTGCTAATATTTCTGTGATGTTAGAGTTCTAGAAATAAAACTACTTTGCTTCGTAGTTATGCTTTTTTTTCATTGGGCGAATTTTGACATTTTCTTTCGGGGAGGGGGGGGGATTGGCAGTCACGAACTCACAGACATGACCAGTGATTTGACCTCAGCTTCGCCTCTGCAGCAAGCTGTAACAAAGCTAAGAATATCTGTCCACGAACTACCCGTTGAACCTGGTCGTTATAGTTGTCTTTCATACAGTTGTTGCGTGCACCAACTATAGACGCGTTGTCTCTAACTATACTTTATTGCAGCACACCCACAACTAACTAGTATTTACAATTCGGGTTACATATATAGTATCGTTACACGTGAACAAATTACGGTATTTCACAGGGACATAATGGAGCATTTATAACATTGGAAAACTACATGCATGACAGTATTTTTATCTATAACTATGCTACTATTGTTGAGCCAGTAAACTTAGCACTGTACAGATACATGGTACGATCTAAGTCAGATTACTTATTTTACGAGTGTCATTTTACTAACTTGCGCAATGAATTACGCACGTCACACTTTACACAGTGACAGTTTATGCAGACTCAGGGCCGGATTAACGTTTTGCGGAGCCCGCGGCATATTATCAGTGCGGGGCCCTTGCCCCCCCCCCCCCGTGTACACCAAAATGTAGTGGTATTCTGATGCAAAAATACCCGAGACGATAAAACCTTTTCTGTCTGTACGTGTTTAAAAAACAAAAGTTAGACCAATAAGTTGAATGTAAATCCAACAAAGTTTATATACTGCAGTACCAACATTTTAAATAAATATGTATTATATACAGGGTTAAAAGTAAACGTCGAAGTTAGTGAACAACATGATAAGCATTAATATTGGTATGAACATTTTCACTCTGCGGATGACTTATAAACGTTATGCTTATGGGATTTTTTAAGAGCAAAATCATTAAGCAGCCATGACATATCAATTTTACGCAGACCTTGTTTTCAATGTTGAGAACAAAGACTATTTACTCAGTATTTAGTCGTTCCCTGGTCGTTCCTGTCTCATGCCAGATGCATATTTCAAGTAATGTCGACTTTTGTCTCGCTGGCGACTGCCACCCCTACCTGTTCAATTCATTTTGGCCTATAGGCTATAGCTATACTATTGCAATGAACAATCTAAAACTTTAAAGTGCCGTTTTAGCAATAATTACGTTGACCAAAACATGGGAAATCCATATAGTTTACTCATATAAAGCAATATCAGCTAGGGTAGGTTGTTCGAAATTTGGATAGCGCTACTAATGAATAGTGAAAATTTTCCAGTGGTCGTTATAACATGAAATTATGGTTGATCTTTACCGATTTAAGTCTCTAAGTTTCGGTATTTTCTGTCCAACTTTAGCAACATTGAAAAAGTCACTATCCGATGGATAGCATACATAGCGCTATCCAACTTTCGAACAACCGGCCCCAAAAATTCTACAGCATTAAAGTACTGATGTGATAATTTTAATTTATATTGGTTTGTGCTAAATTATAGGTATATTATAATATAAAATATGTTTTCGTAATACTTGCGGTTTTGGGCCTCACGCTTTTGAGAACCCGTTTACTTTTTTGACGTTTCGTTGTTTGTTTTCTTCTTAAAATTTTTTCCAAAAGTAAGCGCGGGGCCCCCAAAACGGCCAAAAGTGCGGGGCCCGCAACATATGCCGCTTCTGCCATATGGTTAATCCGGGCCTGTCAGCAGACTCTGTGTATTAAATGAGGTTGGAAAGAGGCATCATTATTTAAACAGTGTTTTTGGCAGCCACTTCCACGGCGAAATGTTGTAAAGTGTAAAATATACTCTTTTAAAGCTGGCAAATATTGTATGTAGTATTTTGTGCAGAAAGCTCCCATTTTGAACAGAAAATTGTTCTCATTTTCAAACGTCGTACAAAATATACAAAAGTTGTAGTTAAGTGTCGAACTGCTATATTTACGAAATTTGCAATGGATGTAAAGATTTTCCTAAGTGTGGGGACGGGATTTCTATATCTGACTGCATTCCTGGATGAAAAGTTGGTCTAAAACTGAAATCATCCATTAACATGCTTCCTTGGTCAGGTACTGGTATAAGTATTTAAATTAGACTAAAATATATAGCAGTTGAAAACAGAATACTTATTTTTCAATATTGCTTTTTTCGATTGAGTTCTGAAATCATTTAGGCAATTAGGAACGTCTTCCATAAGTAACTACATCTACATGAACGCTCTTCCTAATAATTATAAGCAAAGTGTTTGATCCGCATCCAACAAAATCAAAGTGCATTCCTTTGTCATATATTTCATCAACAAATTAGCTCTATCAGATGATAGTAAAATGATGAACTTAGTATTGTAACAAGTATATTAAACTTCATGTACCAACCAATTAAACAGCCTTTTTGGCAGTTAACTTACTCTGTAAACAGCTTTAACTAGAATATCTCTGGAATGTTTTGTTGACGTAGCATTAGCATGGTCGAAACGACATTCCACATTCAGATTATATTTTGAAACTATCAGCGCTCTACTGCAAATCTCCAAACTTGCACTCTATCATGCAGTGATATATATTTGTCAAACTATAAAGAGTTGTGCTACCAGTCTTTAAATCTACTTTCTGGTGATAACAATTTTGTGTGGAGAAGTGTGATGTTCAGCAATGCCTTTGATCCGCAACCAACAAAATCAAAGTACACGCCTTTGTTATTTATTTCATTAAATATTGAAACATATTAGCTCTATAATAATCAACTCATATCTGCAAAAGGAAGACCTTACTATTATAATAAGTGCATTAAACTTCATGTACTTACCAAAACAGTTGTGTTTGTGGTGGTCCACTCTTGTAGAAATGGGAACAGCTACCTCTAGAATTTCTGTGGAATGTCTTGTCGATGTGGCCTCAGCATGACTCTAATGTATTCCGATTATATGCTAAAACTGTTTGAATTGCTCTGCATGACTTCAATACTTGCAGTTTACCAGTGCTATGTGTTTGGTAATTAAAGTTGCATGCATGACTAGATGTTTCATTCGTAGCTATTTGTTAAGTGAATGAAGTTTCCTGTCTCCGGTTTCATAAGAACCAGCCAAAAAACATATCTTCCGCGACTTTGCATGGATAAATCTTAGCTGTCTTATAGCTGCATGGGACGTACCCTGATTAAACGAAACTTCATAAAGTGCTTTGTTCGGCAAACGCAATTGCCAATATTCAGTTTCGTATGTTCTCCAAGAAAAAAATATTTCCAGGAAAAAAGTTGTCCATGATCTGGGGTAAATCTCTGCCGCCTTGTAGCTGATAGAACATAACTTGATTATAAAGGAATTGGATTTTCACAGCTTTTACCTGTTATATTCGGCCTGCTATTTTATGTCTATTTGATCGCAAGAGTGCTGGAATCCATACGAATTCTTGCATTATACAATCGACTAGTTCTAGATTTTAACTTTTTTAGTGTGTGCGTGTGTGTGTGTGTTGCAAAGGGGAGGGGCGAGTACTTACTCTCACTATATATATCAACTCTTATGTAATTCATTGATTTTTATTACTAATGTAATTTGTTTGACTCCCCTCATGAAAATCATCTTTGGGTGATGAGGGTAGCGTGTTTAAATAAAGTTATTCATCCATTCATTTATTCAATAACGAATTTAACGAATACTGTTATCACATGTCATAGAAACCAAAAGCTTTACGCACCAGCTCTCGAAGTTTTATACATTAATACTTTAATATAATGTAATGTCGTTTCATTTTATATTCTGTTTAAATTTTCAAACATTTTTAAACATCGTCTTGCAAGTGCAAACAACCGCGCCCATCATTTTTTAGATAGATAAGACCAATAAGAAATTAAAATATTGATCAAGACAAAAAAACAAAATCTATCTCCTTATTTGAAAATAGCACCTTGAAGTTAGCTAAACTGTAAAGTTTAGGGGCTAAATGTTGTAAAATGCGTAAAATATACTCAATTAAAGCCCATTTTCCACTTTGCGAATTTTTTCGCGAGAAAATATATCCAGCAAAGTGTGATTCGTTAGCAAAACAATTTGCCGCTAAAAAGTCGAAAGCGAGCCAATCACGTCGCCAGAATTATTTTCTGCACGAAAAAATTCGCGTAGTGGAAAACGGGCCTCAAGCTTGCAAATTTCGCGCAGAAAAGCTACAACTTTTGAATGGAGAGTTGTTCTTTTTATCGTACGTATGTAGAAATATTTAAAATTGCTAGTTTTTCTCTTCTATTTTGCTGCCAAATTCTACAGTTTTCAGCTGTGGTGATGTATAGGATTTCTATCCGAATGTGTGCCTGCGTTCGTCTAGAGCAGAAATCAGCCATTTGCAGGTTTTCAATCAATTTTAATAAATGTAAAGCAAATATTTTGGTCAACTGCTTCTATTAGTAACTAAATTAGAATGAAATATTGGCAGTAGAGTAGAATTGGCCGCGAACACAGAATATTTAATTGTGAGTATTGCTTTTTTTTCATAAGAGTGATACAGCAACGCTATTACCAATTAAAGCCAATGTATTTTATTCGCTATGTAAATAAATCAAAGTACATTTCTTTGTCATTTATTGCATCACATATTGAAATATATTCGCTTTATCAAATTATGAGCAACACGTCTACATAGAACGATGAACTAAAATTATAATAAGTATCCTATAAACTTCATAAACCTACCGGTTCAACAGTGTTTTTCGTGATCTACTTTACTCTGTAGAACTCGAAATGACTTTCCCAAGAACTTCTGCAAAATGTCTTGTCAATGTTGTATCAGCACGACTCTACTATATTCCGATTATATGCTGAAACTGTTTCAATTGCTCCGCAGGACTTCAATACTTCCTATACTTATCGGTACTATACATGTCTGATAATTAAAGTACGCGGTGAATGCATGGCTAAATGTTTGAATCAAAGCTCAATGTCAAGTAAACAAAATTGTCAATCTCCCGCTTTATACAATATTCTGCTTCGATGGAGAGAAACAAAAGGCCCAAAAGCATCAACATGATAATATTTAATGTATCATAAATGGTAAACATAGACCAGTTATCCATTTCTCTCACATGAAAATAACAGTGAAATATTTACGTTCAACAACAAACAGCTCTTTGAATGCCTTCTAATACCACGTTTAATATGTCAAAACAGAACTTAGTAACTGATAGCGTTATTATCATGTAAACTTGGTATCTTTTTGTTATCAATTAGATTAATATAAATATTGTTTCATTCAGTATTTTTGTCATCTAACGCTAGAAATTAAAATATTACACTAAAGTGATTTCAAACGATCAAGCAATCCACCCGGGCTATATCCGGGCTGGCTCCCTTGTTGCATTCGCAGATGAGAAATTTCATCGAACCTTTCTGAGATGAGTTATATTTCAGCTCGGTTACATAGTAATCTCAGTCTTCCTGCTGTAACAAAAAACACTGTGTCATGCCATATTAATTCATCAAACCATTGCAGCCCTTTTTCTTGCAAACAAGATATCAGAAAAACTGTTGATCAAACCCATAACAATTAAAAAATGCTATAGCCCAATAAGTGCATACCTTTTTTATTGAAATTCCGAAGGAAAATAGACGTCGAAATCAGCAGGGCCGTCCAGATTATTTTAAGGCTCGGGTGAGAATGCTCTTTCGGGACCACAATTCTCCTCAAAAAACCCCCATAAAAATAAGTTTCTAGTGTATTTGGAGAGCCCCAAAAGCCTGGGGCCCGGGCCAAATTTACCCCTCGTTCCCCCCCCCCCCCCCGGCGGCCCTGGAAACCAGAGTCTAGTTGTACGATGCATGTTTCGCTTAATCGTTGGATATGCGTCGCTCAAAAGAGAAATCATATTTATGTGTTCCTTGTAGATTCAAACCGAAAGTTTTGTATTGAATACAATAAGTCTTATATCCGACTATTAGGTTTAGCGCACGAAATTTTGATCTGAAAGACTCTCAAGATATCAGAAAGCGTTTTTAATGTTTGACCTATCAACGGTCAAACTGAACGGGCTTCGTGTAACTGGTCCCAGAGTTTACGTAGCGTTGCTACAGAAGGCAGTCTTTCTCATGAAAAATTTTTGAAAAATAATGGTGTAAGGTGCAATGAAATGTCCGACATAAGGCAAGTACAACTTGTATTGCTCATTTACACAGAATTAATCATGTCATGCTTTTTGCAACGAATCGCTTCCAACAGCGCGCTTTGCAATTTGCAACACAAGTCATTATGTGGCCACTCTCTCTGGCTACAAAAATACGTCATATAGCATGGAAAAACCTCCATTAAGTGGCTGCAGCCACAGAGACAGCGATCTCTTCTATGCTTTTAATGTCAATTGAAGATCAAAGGCCAATAAATTCAAATTACTGTGATTGTATACACGCCGTTGAGTTTAATGGTTAACCTTATTGTATACGTCTAACAGTGGCTGCAACGGTGACTCCGACTGTTTTGAGGCCATGCAAAAAGTGTATCATAATATTTCGGAAGAAATTTTGTATAATTGTTGAGTCATTCCCTCGAGTATTGACACTGGGGTTTTACACATTCTCTGTCAATAGCTCTTTTCTCTCAGAATACTTAGAGATTGTCAATTACTTCCTTTTTTTTAAACCTTACACAGTAGCTAATACATGCTTACACAGAGCTTTGTCCCTATGTATTACAATGAAACATATTCTACATACTTCTCTGGATATGATAAAAATAATTTGGCTTTCTCGCCACAGATAGACCTCTACAGACTGTGCTAGTAAATTTCAAAAATGTTGCTCTGAAAACTGTTAGAAAGTGGTTGCTCAAAAGTTGCCAGAAAATTGGAATAGTTGCTCTTAAATTTGAAAAAGTTACTAACAATGACTGGTATATTTCATGAATGTTCATACAAAAAAACATACTAAAGACGGCGCAGGTACAATTTATCGTATTAAGTAAGGAACAAAACAACATAGCAGTTCAAGAAAAGCAATACTTGCTTAGTAAAGTGAGTCGCGAGACCATTTATGAATAACTGCTGAAAATCTCACGCATCGCTCACGGCGCATAAACAAAACT
This sequence comes from Phenganax subtilis, assembly GCA_025434845.1. NCBI lineage: Eukaryota > Metazoa > Cnidaria > Anthozoa > Malacalcyonacea > Clavulariidae > Phenganax > Phenganax subtilis. Next base: position 12,285 of record JAOBYK010541005.1, read on the forward strand.
TACATGCTCTTTTCGATTGTTTGATTTGTTTTCTT
>JAOBYK010541116.1:0-12318 GCA_025434845.1 Phenganax subtilis
GTCTGTCAATTTCAAGTGCATCACAAATTTCATCTTTGTTCATTCTTGAATAACCTTTTATTCCAAGATTCCTAGCTCTTTGTTTTAGTTCTCTTAGACTTGGACCTGACACTACTAAATTATAAAATCAACTATTTTACCTAGTGCCCAGCCTCCAACAAGACCCATCGCTCCAGAAGCAATATGTTGGTATTCTTGCATCACATCTGAAGGTTTATAATAGTCTTCTAACACAGGCTCTCTTTCCCACTTTAGATTGAGTTGATGAATTTGACTCAAAGCTTGATTAGCAGTATTATTATCTAAATTAGCATCTGATAATTCTTGTCTATACTGTGCAATTTTATCTCTTTTTTCAATCTCTCTCTTATTCCATTTCTCTTTTTCAAATGCTAATTTCTCCATTGCTAAGTTATGTCTCTTCATTTCTTCTTTATAATCTTTGTGATTCAATTTACTGAATAAGAATCCTGCTCCTGCAAAAGCAAATGCATTAAAAATTCCGCTTGCTATTGTTGTGGCCATTTATTTTAATGAGTTATTCTTTCTGGAATAATTTTACTATCTTCAAGGTACTTTACAATCACTGATCCTACCATGACAGATCCAGCCAGTTTTAGAGTTCCATTTAGATTTTGAGGCGTACCAAGAGGTTCACCAAATGCTTTCTTACTTATTAAAGAAATAGCAACAGCAGATGCTGTTAGTACAACTCCTTGATAAATTTTATTCATATATTCTTGTTTTTGTGTTATTGGTCCTTGTTGTCCACTCATTTATTTATAAATAAAATTTATAAATTTAGTCAAATGTATCTATTTTAACAACACTTGGCTTCGGTTCTGGTTCTTCAATAATAGGGCTAAGTGGAGTAGAGCTAACAGGACTAGGAGGTGCTTTTGATTGTTGAGGTTTGTAATTAAAGTAACAAAATACTCCAATTCCAAGAATTGAGATGATAGCTATAGCGAGCGTATATCCCCAGTTGTTGTCGCTCGCTTGTTTTTCTAATTCTTCTAATTTTTTTTTCTTAGCTTCTTTTGCTTTTTTAGATATTTCAGCTAGTTTTTTACCTTGTTCTACTTTTTTTGGGTCTTTGACTTTTACTTGAGTAGTAATAGTATGATCTTGAGTTGTAGTACTAGGTGTCTCGATTTATTTTATGTTAAAAAGTTTAATTTGTTACAGTTTCAATAGTAAAGTTTAACACAGATTCGTTTCCAGATGGTTCATCTGACTTTTTAAGGACTTGAATATAAAAAAACAATACATCTTTCACATTTGAAACATAGTCTTTTAACAAAAAACTAGTGTCTAATATAGCTAAATAAAATTTTCTAAAATTTTTAATTTCAGTTAATTGAAACGTTTTTAAACTATGTGTTGTCGTAGTATCATTTTTAAAATAAATAAATAATTTATATTCTAATGTTAAAGTACTTAGAGGACTATCATCATTAAATATATGATACAACAAAGTTAGTTTTGTTTTTTCATTTAAATCTGGATGATAAATTGAAGTAATTGGATAATCATAATGAGATATTTTTATAAAAGGATCTAATGTTTTATTTTTTGCTAATCCAGGATAATGAAAGTTGAATAAGTATGTTTTTGTGGATGGTTGACTTTCACCATGCTTATAACCATAATTCAAAGCCATTTATTTATAAAACAGTCTCCACAGCAACATTTAAATTAGACTCATTTCCATAATTACCTCCTGCTATTTTAACGATTTGAATATAAAACATAACTACATCATCTACCTTTGTTACATAATTCTTGAGATAAACAGAAATGTTCAATGGAACAGCTTGATAACCTCCAAAATTAATTATTTTATTTTTGGTAATATTAAATGTTACTATAGATTTTTGTTGTTTTACACCATTTTTCATATACGCATAAACTGCATACATTATAGTTAAGTTATTTATAACAGCATCATTGTCAAACGTGTGATTTAATAGAGTTATTTTTGTTGTATCATTTACTTCTGGTAAATAAATTGAAGTCGCAGGATAACCTGCATTTAATGTTTTTGGAATATTCCAACCTGCTTTTCCTTGTAAGCTTTCATAAGAGAAATTATACAAGTATGTTTTGACAACGTTAGGTACAAGTTCTTGTTTTGGCGTATAACCATAATTTAAAGTCATTTATTTAAAGTATAAATCTTGCTAAAAAAAGACCAAGCACTAACATTGAACCTGCTGCTTCAACCATCTTTACATTTGTAAGAGCTTTTGAGTCATTTTTAAGAACCTTGTTTTCACCTACAAAACTACTACTAGAAGATTTTGAGTAATCTATAAGACTACTACTAGGCACCTTAGTTTTACCTACAAAACTACTACTAAGAGATTTTGAGGAGATTTTAGGAGATTTTGAGTAATCTATAAGACTACTACTAGGCACCTTAGTTTTACCTACAAAACTACTACTAGATGTCTTAACTTCACCTATAGAATTACTATTAGACGACTTATAGTTACTTATAGCATTAACCTTGTTATTCTTACCAAATTTCATACTTGTTGTAGCAGTAGTTAAAGTATTGTTGAATCCTTCAACTGGTGTATCTAGTATAATCATATCAGAAGGAATTAGAATAATTCTCGGACTCACTACCATATTTAATACAACGTTTGTATCTTCTATAGCTTTTCTCATATCAGAGATCAAAACAGTAGGATCATCTTGCACAACAGTGTCTTGAACAAGTTTATGAAACACATCTTGGGTCTGAGAACTTTTTGCACCTTTGTTCACAATTGACCATCTTGTCTTGGCTTGTGATCCTAATATACAATAAACATAGCTTTCCATTGCTTGTTGTAGGAGTTTTTGACCAATTTTCGTAAGACCATCAGAATTAGACTTTACAAACGATTTCCAATCTTCTGATTCATTTCTTGGAACTACTTTATCAACGTACTCATAGCCAATTCCAAGAATTCCCATAGACCTATTATTCTTAGGAAACACATAGTGAGATTTTCTTACTCCTGAAGGATGTTTTTCTAAGAATCTGCTTATTGCTTCTCTGGTGTGTTTTAATTTATATTGCCATATTTTCTTCGTAGGAATATTCTTTTGTATCAATTTTAAATCATCTTTGTTGACAAAAGCACTTAGTTTGTTTGGATATCTCAAAAACCTCTTCATATGATAGTAAAAATAGTACTTTGCAATACTTGAAATTACTTTAGGTTGACCTAATCTAGTACTATGTTCTATGCTCATTCCTGATTTGTAAGATAAAACATAAGCAGCTACTAGACTTGTAAAATAAGGATCTTCAAGATAGTTGAATTTTGATTTAGTAATGTCTTTTTCATTATCAGAGTTTTTCCACTTGATATCAAGTGGTTCAAGTTGACACTTAAAGTAGTCATTTTCATTGACATAAATCTCAAATGATTCAAAATCAACTTTATTATCCACAAGTTTTAAACCAGCAATCGTACCTGTAGAATTCCAAATTCTAGGAGTCCAGTACAAAGCATAAGAATACTTATCTTTAAATGATTTTGAAGTAATGTCTGTCCCATAAGACTCATTCACATCACAGTCTATACTTGTATCAAATTTCAAAGTGTTTGGATCGACAATAACAATAAATTCAAATTTGCTTAGGTCAGCATTTGGATACTTTTTACTAAAGTCGTCTTTCAGTTTTTGTACTTGAGTGTTGTGAATAGTCATTGCTTTTTCATAATTTTTACCATACACAGCTTTATAATATCTCTCAAGTTCATCTTGATTCATTTATTTAATAAATGAATAAACTCACTGTATTGATTGACAATAATCGTAAAGAATTCCACATAGACAAAAGAATTAAGACAACTTCTGATTCTAAACTGTTTCTCAAATCAGTTACAATATTCTGGAATTATAAAAACATCATTTCTACAGAGAATAACTTCATTTCCAAAGACTCTGCTACACTTTTACTTCCTGTAGGATATTTAACTTTTGATGACATTAAAAAAGAACTACTCAAGTATAAAATTGAATTAGAGAAGCTTCCTTATACAAACAAGTGTAAAATATATTGTAAAGATGATGCTTTAAATCTAAAAAATTTTGGACTACTGTTAGGTTTTACAAAAGATAAAAAAATAGCTAGTAATACTGGGACTGAAAGTGAATTGGAGTGTAATATAAATCGAGGCTTAAGATATGTCAGAGTACATTGTGATGCTGTGAATAAATCGATGAACTTTGACTCACAAGGACAAAGAAGTTCTGCTTTTATAACTCTACCTATTACAACAAGTCAAAGACTCAATGGATCTGTGACTCATTACAAAGACATTGAATCTGAAGTAACACTTTACAATGGAATTTGGGAGACATTTACTTTGGATGTCACTACAAATCTTAATGCGAGTGTTCAGGTTGGATCTGTATTACTTGAACTTTATATAAAATAAAATGAATCATTTCTCAAAAGAACAACAACTAAGAGACCTATATTATGATCCAAAAACAGGATACATGTCTGCTGAAAAACTCTATCAAAAATCAATTGAACAAGACTTAAATGTCTCCAGAAAACAAATACGCAGTCGGTTCAAAACACAAGACACTTTTACAAGATATAAACGTATCATCAGAAAACATAAAACTACTCAGACTTATGTTAACAATCTTGCTGATCAGATACAACTTGATCTTGTGGACATGAGGAAACTTAAAAACAAAAACAAAGGCTATGCTTGGATCCTCACAGGTATAGAAATACTAAGTAGATTTGGATTTGCTATTCCTGTGTATAGAAAAGACACTAAAAATATGACAAAAGCTGTAGAAAAATTGCTTTTAGAGTTTAAAAATAAATTTGAAAAGTATCCAGATGTTGTTTAATTTGATGAAGGAAAAGAGTTTTACAATGTAGGTGTAAAAAGTTTGCTAGAGAGTCATAATATAAAGTACTTTTCTACTATGTCAGAAAGAAAAGCAGCACTTGTTGAGAGATTTTACAAAACTTTAAAATCAATCATGTGGAAGTACTTTTACTCCAAAGGTACTTATAATTGGTCAAGTGTTTTAGATGAACTTGTTTATAATTATAATCAAACAAAACATGGTACTATTCTTATGAAACCTGCTGATGTCAGCAAATCTAATGAAGATCAAGTTTGGTTAACTTTGTATGGATCTTGGACTGGGGAATACCCTTTACCTAAGTTTAGAAGAGGAGATCAAGTTAGAATAAGTAAGTATAAGACTATTTTTGAGAAAGGCTATGAAGCTAATTTTACTGAAGAGATATTTAAAATCTCCAAAGTATTTAGAGGTGATCCAACAATGTATGAAATTGAAGACACTGATGATGAACCTATTCTTGGTAAATTTTATGAACAAGAACTTTCTGTTGTAGATAAACAAGACCACACCTACAGAGTTGAGAAAATTCTCAAAACCAGAGGTGATAAAGTACTTGTAAAATGGCTAGGATACGACAATAAGCACAATTCTCGGATTAAGAAAAGTGAAATTCAAAAATTAAAAGAGACTAATAAATAAATGAGTATCGAGACAATTATTCGTGATTATAGTTTTGAACTTGATGATTCTTATTCAAGTGAGTCTGACTCTGATTCAGATTATAATCCACAAGACTTAATTAATTTATTATACATAAACCCATCAGATACAGAAAGTGACAATGAGTATATTCCACCACCACCAGTTTACATTTCTTCATTAAATATAGAAAGTGAAGACACTTTATCAGATACAGAAAGTAAAACTGAAGACTCAACATCAGATACAGAAAGTGAAACAGTCATAAACACAACAAGTGACAATGAAGACACCTCATCAAATACAGAAAGTGATAGATTCTGAATAATTTTTTATCATTAAATAAATGGAACTTGAACTCCATGATTTTGATAATAAATTTAAAGAAGACATTCCAGAAGAAGAAGAAACTTCTTTTATTGAACCAGATGTTGATCAAGACATAGAAAATCAAGATCAAGATGAAGAAGATACTTTTCACTTGATCGGAGTAAAAGGAGATATGAGACTTGTTGATAAGAGAAAAAGATTAAAAGAATACACTGGATTAGACATTGATCCTAATAAAGGTCGATTTTCAAAAGCTCTTTTACAAGACATTGAATTCACATGGAGAGATGATTTTGGTTGGAGTGGTATCTTATACATGAATAAACCTGTATATAAAATGAGTAGAGGAGATATGATTCCTTTTCCAAAATCAAGAATTTATCCTCAATTTAAAATGGCTGTAGATCTTGCTCGAGACGAAGAACAAAAAGAACAAGAAGAACTACAACTCGAGACTTGGATAGAAAGTAGTCTAAAGTCAATAGGAGAAGAATTGGATGAAGAAGACTTGGAAAAGTTAAAAGATCTAAACATACAACAACTAGAAGAAAAAGCAACAGAATATAGAGAACTCAAGTACACAACAGAGAATGAAGAATACAAGTTACTTGAAGAATATGCTCGTTTATTAGCTGATGAAAAAAGAATAGAATTGAATCAAGATCCTCAACAACATCAAGTCCTTGTAGAACAAAAAAAGTTTGAACTTTTAAGAATATTAAAACAAGGATTCATAAAATATCTTCCTTATACGTTTGTCTCTGGGGCCATCATTGCAATTGGACTCATTATAGATTACACATCAGTTGGATCAAAAAGTTGAATTGGAGTAGGTGCACATGAGATAAAACACCAAGCGGAAATGGATGATGGAGTAGGTGGAAAGATGGATGAAGAATCTGAGAAACCACCATCGCCTCATGATGACGAAGACGATGAAATATGGATAAGCGCAGTTAAAAATGAAAAGTATGGTAAATATTTTAAGGTATATAGTATCGAAAAGAAGAATGAATCGCCAGAAGAGTATCTAAAAAGAAGAAAAAAAGAAAGAAAAGAAAAACTTGATAAGATTTTAAATAATCCGTCTACAGAGTTAAAATCTGATGATGATTCTACAAGTTTAAGTAATCCTATAAATCAAAAAGAACAAGAATTTATCAACATTGGAAAAACTGCTATTATATTAGGATTAGCTGCTGTCGCAGGAGGAACTACATTTTATTTAGCAGCGGTTCGTGTTTATATGGCTGCTTCTTATTGTGCTGGACAAGCAACTCTAATAGGTTATAAAACAGGTTGGTTCACTTATTCTGTAGCTGCTTATGTGGCTGCTATTACAGGAATTAAAACTTATGATTTTACGACAAGTAAAGCAGGTGAAAAAACAAAAGAAGTCATTGAAAAAGTAGGCACAAGTTTATACAGCATAGGAAAACCTGGCTATGATCTTTGGTATTATCTTTCTTTGTTTATTCCAAAGTTTGTAGTAAATATTTTATGGTTAATTTATAAACTAATCACAACTCTTTGGAATATTATCACATCTATTTTTTCTATTCCCATACTCGACTTTTTAAATTTTTTCATGGATCATTTTGCAATTCTTTTATTTTGTGGAATCGTGTTTTATCTCTTATTTAATCAAGGTGGCCTATTAGATTTGATTTTATTCTTTATTCCTAGTATTCTACTATTCACAATCTTTCATCTACTAAAAAAAGTATATAATAAATGGACACATTAATACCAGGATTTAAGAAACTTAAAATGAGTGATATCAAAGGTATTAGAACAAAACATACCATTACTTTTAATCCAAACAAAGCCAATCCTGAGGAGGAGATTTACGTGGACATTCCAAAGCAAAAACCAGATGTTTGTTTGGTCCCTGATAGTTTGAATTTAAAATTTGACTTTAAAAACAAAAATGACAAATCTTGGTTTTTGAATAATCTTGGTAAACTTTTGTTGGAGAGACTTGCCATTACAGTTGGAGGAGAAAATGTTTATGATAACAATGGACATGGTGAACTCGAAGTGTACAAAGATCTTTGGTTATCTGAGCGCAATAGACACGAAAGATTGGAATTTGGAATTGCTAATGAAACCTTAGAAAATTAATTTCTGGTTTTGATGACGGTGCAAAAACTGGAAATGCTAAAAAAGTATCAGGTGCATTGATTCAAAGTATCCAAGGAACAAAACAAAAAATCAAATTAGATAAACTCATTGGAGATCATGGACTATATTCTCCTTATTCCATGGGACATAATTTTCAATTTAAAATTACATTACCCAAAGCAACAAGTATTATGAAAGCACAATCTAGTGAAAGTGTGGAAGGATACACTTTGGAGAATATCGAATTAGAGTATGAGACGATCGAAAATGAGACTTTGGCTGGTCAAGCAATGACTACTTATGATTCTGGAAGATCACTTAATTTTGAACATGCTACTTTAATGAAAACTGTAGAATGGGATAAAGCGAGTACTTTGGTAAATGAAACGATCAATCTTCCTAGAAAAAGTATGACTGCGATTGTTATGTTATTTAGAAATAAAACGATTACAGATAGTGAAGAATACATTTACCCTAATATTGAATCTGTCAAAGTGACTATCGAAGGAGTACCTAATTGTGTTTATAGTCAAGGCATTAAAAAAGAAGACTTGTATCCAGAAGCAAAAAGACTATTCAATAGAGACAAGGATACTTCTCAAATGATCATTGACAAATTCTGCAAAGACAAGTTTGCTTTGGTGATTGATCTTAGAACCATTGAGGATAAAGATGTTATTGGATCTGGAAAAAAACTAGTCAACACTCAAAATGGAGTCCTTTTAGAGATTAAAAAGAAAGCAACGAGTGCCAATGTACTGTGTAAGATATTTGTCATCAGTGATGGTATTGTTAATTTTAAGAATAAAATTATTGAAGAAGTGATCTACTAATCTTATGAAAAAACTTGTAGTGTTTGTTTCTAGATTCATCAGACTTGAATCTTCTCCTACAATAAGCACACAGTAGTCTCACGTCTCTAAAATACTCGCTAATTTTTAAAATGATCTCTTCATAGTTGTTAGACACTAAAGTTAGATAATTGTTGTCCTTGTAGTGTTTTAATCTTTCTTTTTGTGCTTCTGAGAATACTCCAGTTTTTTTAGGTGTTTCTAATTCTATACAAAAACCATTATATTTTTTATGAAAGTTGTTTATAGTTATATCTGGTTCACCTTTTGTGTAACCTTTTTTCCAAGAATTCAATCTTTTTGAATTAGTGTCTTGAAGTTCTCCTAATCCTGTAGAAAATAAGGCTTGGGTGCAATAATTTCTAAGAAAATAAACGACGCGTTCATGCAAAAATAAACTCATCTTGAATCATAAATACTTTTTTTTTTGGTGTTGAATATTTTGTACTTTCCATATTTTCGAATACTTGGTAACACTTTTGAAAATATCCAATCTTGAAATTGTTCTGCAATGGGTCAATGCATAAACCCCAGGTTCTGTAATCCAAATTGTATTTGGTTGTATATTCCAAAGGGGGTCGCGAATCACGACCCCTTTTGGTATTAAGTTCTTTTCCTCTGTTTTGTACTTTTTGTTTACATGTTTAAGAATATCATCTTTTGTATTAGTTTACCCTAAAGATGTAGCTACATCTTTTGCTTTAAACCAAATATTTTGTTTATCGTCTAAGTATGTGCTTAAAGATAAATTTAAAATTTTATTTGTAAATTTCTTAGTTGTTAAAGAGATCATTGCTTCTTTTATTTTATAACTTTTTTTTTTAAAGAAATAAATGAAAAAGAACTTTAATCATATGTCAGATAAAATTGATCAAAACACTTGTAATCAACTGATGAAAATTTATGACAACTACTATGAAAAGTATCAAACCTGTCATAAGAAAAACAAGAAACTCAATCAAATCAAAGTGTCTTTACAATCTACGGAAATTGTTTTAACAGCTGTTGGAGCTGGAACAAGTGTAGTGAATCCACTTTCTTTGATCATCACTGGAGTAGGAACATTCATCACTGCTTGGATAAGTAAAAGTAATATGACAAAAAGAGTCGAACAAACTAAATTTGTATGTGTGTTGCTTCAAAAAGTTTGTAATCAAATCATCACCATTTTAAGAACTGGAGAGTTTTCAGAATCGGATGAAACCAAGTTACTCAGTAACTTGAAGGTAATTGATGACGTCATTTCTGATATGACAGCTTAATGTACAGAGTAATGATAAGGATGTATTAAAGATATATCCAACTTGGAAAACTTGATATTTTTTAATTTTTTAAAAATATCATGTTTCTCTTCTTTTGAGATATTACCTAGGTGGTTATCAAATAAAGTGTTCATGTCTGTCTTGTTTGGATAGTAAAATGAAACAAGTCTAGAAATATTTTCTCTATAAGGTTTAGCGATAGAGGTGAGTTGTTGACTGATAACAATAGTACTTATTCCCTAATGCCTTGCTGAGAAGCCTAATTTCACTAGTTCTGAAGTTCTACTTTTTATAATTTTTCCAGATGCACAATCATCTAGGATAATTAAAGAGTTTGTTCCTTTGGCAAAGTCTACAATAAGTTTTAAAAATGATTCTACCGAGTCTTGTTCATAAGTTTTCATCTTTATCATATTTCCATCTTTGATAGGTTTTGTTCCATTCAAAATGTCCCATGTAGTCTTGTTCAAGAAGATTAAGAAGGTAATGAGTTTTTCCACAACAAGTAGAACCTACAATGATCATGTTAAATGGATCTTTATTTGATTCTAAATTTGGAGTTACAAATTGTTTTGATTTGTCTGTCATTTCTTTAATCACTTTTAGATTTTCATCTATTTTATTTCGTTTGATAGATGGATTGGTGATTCTTGATGACATTTATTTTATATCCATACTGTGTAAATATGGATATCTTTTTTTTTTCTTTATGAACTTAGGCTTCTTTTTAACGAGTTTATAGGTTCTTTAACCACAACAACAGTTCTTGTTTTGAACTAAAAAATCTTACTATCAACATACAACATAAAATAATAAAAAAACAAAATAGTATGATTGGTGATAAATTATTATGATGGGTAAAAAAGCTATAAGGCTTATTAATAAAATCACAAAGATGGTGAATTTTAAGAGTACGTAAATAAACATTTTTTTTCTTTTCAAGTATAGATATACAATTTAGTTATTATTTTTTTATTTTATTAATCAATTTCTTCTTCTTGTACTTGTGGAGGTGTATTTATTTTCTTATGAATCACATGTTTTCCTACGACTATGCCTCGTGAAAGAATTCCTACGAGTGGAATATAAGGAGTGACATATTCTAAGATGAGTTTTACATCTTGACTAAATGGTTTATTATCTGCAAGTTCTTTTCCAAGAGCTGTTTGATCTTCAATCATGTTCAAATGTTGTAAAAATTCAGAGAATTTTCCATTGATGGCGTCTGTTAACATTTCATTCGTTTCATTCAATTGCATACGTTGATAATCTTTGTAAATTTTTCAAGTGTTTTTTCTGAGGCTTTTTTAATGTAAGTCACAGAATGTTTAGTTTCTTTTGCATCTGCAAGTTTTAAAAGTTCTTCTCGAATATTATTTTGTGGATCCATTTATTTTATAATGTCCCCAAGGTAATGTGTTGATTTTATCTGGAAAGATATATCTTTTATCATCATCAGCGCTCAGGGCAACTTTAGTAACAGTCTCTGTGGTGCGAATATGTTTTCTAGAACGTATAACAGTCATATCTCTACTTTGAGGAATACCGCTATATAAACAATCTTTATATTGTTTTACTTTTAAAGATTTGTCTATTACAGATTTTTTTAGATTTTTACATTTTTTTACTTCTAAAGAGTCTTCTTTTAAGTAAGCATACAATTTCGCTTTTAAGCCTATAAATTCTTTAATTTGAGTGCCACCACATTCATCTTTGACTACTCCAAGAACTTTTTTATTGAGAGGTACTCCTGTGTGACCAACAAATTCTCTAGTTATATAAGGATTGTTTGTAACAACTTCAGAAGTATCAAACCATTCTTCCAAGTCTTGGGAAATATCTTTATAAAAATCTTCAGTTGTTATTTCATACAGTAAAGAATCTGTGTCTGTAAAACCGAGTTTTGCTTTGTCAGCATATTTTGGTTTTATATAGTCATAGTGAAACTTGTACACTTGAATTTTAGAAATATCCAAAATGGACATACCTACGTAAATAGGTTTATCTAAACGTAATTTTGTTGTATGACTATAAATAGCAAATAAATTCTCATCAATTGTTGTTCGTGATTTGAATTGTGATCTTTTCGTTAATTTATCAAATCTAGTTTCATTCTTGACTAATTCAACATTAACTCGATTTCTAATATTTTCCATCGTTTTTCCAAAAACAGAATTATTCATCAGTTTAAAGAAATCTTTCTCAAATTT
>JAOBYK010541338.1:0-12312 GCA_025434845.1 Phenganax subtilis
TCGTCGGACATTCGCCAGGACATTGACGAAATCTTGAGATTTCCGGACAGACAACCTGAAGTCGGACATCATCAGATTGATAATCGCTTTCAGTAAAAGAAGGGGATTGTGCATTGGGTTTGTCTTGTATTTGCAAATTGAAACTAAATTGGGGAATCAGGGAGTCAGAACAGCAGAATGCACATTCCTGTTTTGGTTCATTGAGTGGCTTGTGACTGTCGTCAGAATCCCTCACATTCACAAGTCATGCCACAACTTGTCTTAGAGTGGCCTCTTGAGGATTGAGTGTTGTCCCCTCTTGCAGAATTCCAAACGAGGTTCCAAATTGGTGCAGGCACTGAGTCATGGGACCTCAGGAGCAGTGAGTCAGACAGAGCAATCTAAAGTAAAGTTTTGCAACAATTTAACCACTCAGGCACTTGCTTATTCTGGCACACTTGTCAATGAACCATTCTGTTAGGTTGGTTAACTTTTCCTTTCAACATACATAATATTAGGTTGTGGTTGCAACTAGGCATGTTTCTCTTCAAGTCAACTGAATTGAGGCCAGACTCTGGCAGCTCTTGACCTGGACCAATGGAGGTGCACTTGGGTGATCGTTTGAGGGTAGTATGGGAGGGCAGCTGGACAGAAGTTGTTTGTTTAGAGGCTGCTAGTTTGCAACCAGCAGTGACAACCTCATTTCAGCTTGCATTGACAATTCAAAGCTAAAGGTTCATTCACATTTGAGAGTCAGTCAGCACTTGTTCATTGAAACCTTCATGTTTGCAGACAGATGTGCTCAATCAGGATGCCAGCTCAGTCAGAAGGCACCCAGCAGCTCACAGACACACACACACATTCGACATAGATTCCCAGAAGACCCTGATGCCCTAAAACACATAGCATAGAGTTACAAAGGTAGTTAGGTCAATTGAAATATGGCAACATGAAGTAGTGCAACATGTGAAAATATGTTGAGATCAACAGCAACAAACCTTCACAAACTTTCACCTTCACAAACCATTGCTGGACAACTGGACAAACCTTCACTACAACTGGACAACTGGACAATCGGCATCGCTGCCATGGAACCGGATCCTGCGGAAGTGATTCGAGGGCCGAAGGACTATAAGCTGGACAATGTGATGGACCCAATCAAGATCATGAACAAGACGACTAATGGCATATGCCGTTTGCCGGGCCTCAAGCTGGTCATTTATGGGTCGGGCCATGAATATGAGGATGTTACCCGTGGAAATGGAGTCTCAGTTGCAAGTGTAATTTGGTTTGGCACTGACTCCAATCAATGTGAACTCTTTTTTTGAATATCAGGTCTTCAAAAGAAGATTTTGACATCAATGTGACTCATTTGAAAACGTGTGTTGCATGAATTCATCAGGTCTATTTGCTTGTATGTATGATTCTTCCAAAACTTGACTTTTTAGACAGTGAATGCTTAAATCACAATGTTTGTGAGCAGTGCCTCATCAAGTCAGCACCTATTCTTTCATGCCACAGTCTCATTGAAATCATCGACAAATTGTTTTGCCACCATTGAAACAGAAAAGGATCACAATCATGCTGAAAAGATATTAATAAGTGTTCTTGCAACTTAGACAACCACAGTTTTAGACAGGCCAAATATGTACAGTACAGGTGTTTGTGTACAATGACTAAACTCAAGTTGGCCAATTGTGTGAGCTAAGAATGGGGACCTGGCGCTACGGTCGTTCCCCATGTGTTCCAGTTCATCTACGGTTCTGCAACACTGATTCAGTTGGACACGGAACACTTTATGCCCATGCTTGATGGGTCAGGAGAATTTTTTGTGGAACAAAGTGAGAAGGGCTGCTTACTTTAATTAAGAGCAGCAGTTCACTATGTGTCTTTTGTTTGATTTCCGACTGAATTCAATTTAATCGAAATAGAGCAGCATGCTTTGTCAGTTGTGATTAAGTTTTGGTGACTGAGGCTGCCCATCGCACAATTTGGAGCGGCTGGAGACTTTGATGAGCAAGAGTCTTCATTGGAGGGAGGCTGTGGTCTTTGCTTTGGCCACGATGAGGGCAATAATAAGGACCACGCCGGACAAAGACCATGAAATTCTGGTCGGACTTTACTGCGCCCTGGTCAGAGAGAATAATCAATTGTTGTAGTTTTGTCCTGGATGGGCTGATTTGTTTGTGAACGCTTGGTGGGGTACTAGTAGTGTTAGTCTTGAACTGCGAATTGTTTGCAGAAGAATCAGTTTAATAAGCAATATACCAATCTAGTTTGAGTCAGTCAATGCTTGAGGTGAGACGGGCATGATGCAGTCGGCCTTTCTTGGGACATGTTTGGGTGCCTTGCTGCAATGCCCGGTCACCTTCTTGAGTTTTTGCGGGACAGCGAAGCCGGAGTGGTGGACTCCCGTGCTGCCGACGGAGAAAATGCAGCCACTTGTGGAGCTGAGCCTCAAGGTGGACAAACTTCTTCGAGGACAATTAGTACCCAAGCCGGACAACACTCCTGAGGAGAGCATCCCATCGAAGGTGGAGTCAACCTCTAGCGAACAAGCCGGACAAAACGTTGTTCCCAAACTTAGTGGACCTACTAGGTTTGGCGCTGGGGTGGTCATGCATCCAGGCGACCAGGGCAACACAAACTATGGACCAGCTGTTGTCGGACCAACTGGAGAGGTGCCAATCCCACTCGGGATGAGGCCACCTTCCAAGGAGTGGAGATCAGGATTTTCGCCGGACAAAATCAATATGATGTTCCAATTCCGGATGGACGCGGTGCGACAGGTCACTTTGATTGGATTGATTTTAGTGCAACTATTTTTCTTCTGTCAGTCTACTGTTTAGAACCATGTCATGTCCCATGTTCAATAAAGTTGTTGTTTTGTTGTAGTGAGTGAGGTTTTCCAATAGTCATTAGATTGTCAGTAAGAATGCAGCAGCCAAAGTTTAATATTCGTTGGTATGCTTGATATTAAATGTTTGAGTTGAGGCCCGGACATTTATTCTTCGGAATCTTCCTGCGACGGCCTCAATGATGGTCAGGATGGACTGCACGGAGGACATGTGGGTTGTAACTTGCACTACTTTACTTGTGAACTTTTGGTGTTGTTTCTATTCTTCTGCCAGCTGTTCCTTTGTTTGTGACATTTGCTCTAGCTAAGTTGGCAGCAAATATTTGCGGAAAGGGCCCTTGGGGCCGACATATATTGGCAGACGCGACGGACCAGCTTTGCAGTTCCTGGGTTTCAGCTGAGTATTTATTTTGATATACCTGTGAATGATTTTTCTTTGACGATGCATCCAGTATTCTCAATAGCTTCCTTTCAAGTCATACTGTACAGATTGTTTAGACATTGGCATACTAAGGACAGTACAATCTTGGAATCGGACAGGGAAAAGGTACTGCACCTATTTGGGAGAACTTTCGCTCTGCTTTTTTTAAGATCTTGCTTAGCAAGTCAAGACGGGCAATGCACCCTAAGAGCCACTGGCATTGATGTTGGTGGGCAACCTTTGTTCTTTGCCATTGTGTTTTTTCTAGTTGTTTGGATTCCTATTTGCTTTGTTTGATTGTTCAGTTTCTCAATGTCTTTCACCTATCCTAATAAACATGCAACTGAAGAATTACTCTAAATATTTTGCAAGGGTGAGTTCATGTGACTGAATATGATTGAATCAACCTGCAGGCGATGATGAAGAGTTCATCAGCTACAAGCTCGCTCGAGGCCGGAGGCTGGACGCACAAGGAGTGCCGGAGAACAAACGGACACGAGCATTTCCTGGGAGATCACCAAGCACTTGGACGAGGACATTGATCAAGGACGGAGATTTTGGCACACTACTATTTGGTCAAAAGAGGAGACGGACATGTGGACAGTGCAGAAGGAGGAGCATTTGGTAGAGCTGGACCCAAACATCAAACAGTCGGACATTACGCCGGACAATGGAAAGGGACAGGCATTCGACTCCCAGAAGGGCAGACTATTTTTGATGACCCAATCGGACAGATTGGCGGCCGAAGCAGAGCAGGCCAAAGCCAAGGGGAAAGCCAAAGGACCAGGCGGACTCTTTGGACCACCTGTCGGACCACCATCCAAGCCAGCGGTCAAGCCAATGCCAAAGCCGGACACCCCCAGCAAGCCTAAGCCAACAGAGCCGTTCAAGGCCTTTCCAACTCAGTCGAAGCAGCAGGACCCAAAGCCGAAGCCGCCAGAGCCACCAAAGCAGGACAAACAGGAGGAGGCGGAATTCGATCACTTGCCTCCGCCACCTCCTCCGGCAACTGAAAAGCCGGACCCGCAGAAGGGCAACAAGCAACCAGTGCAGTTGGACAAGCCTGCCAGCTCAGGAGATGGACTTGAAATGTCGGACAAATCAAGTGAAATGATGGAGAAGGAGATTGCGCTCCGGCAGCTGAGGGTCAGAGAGTTGGAGCTGAAGAAGGAACTTGCTGAAGCTGAATCTAGCACTGGAGCAAGTGAACAAAAAGGCTGGGGTCATGCTTATAAAGTTGAAAGTTATATGTTGAATCTAATGTTTTTTAATTGTTTAGAACTGAGCCCAGCAATGAACCTTGAAACAATGAGTAATGAATTCACTGAAAGCACAAGGGGGTTTCCACCAATGGATTTCATTGAGCTGGATTGTTAACCTTCCACAAGTGGTAGGCACAAGATGGTCAAGGCCAGCTGCCAGTGGCCAGAGGTCGGGCAGTGAGTATATGGAGGAATCTGAGCAGGACTACTCTGAGTCGGACTACTGGTTCCACCGTGGCAAAGGCAAAGGCGGACCACATTACTGGAGGCCGGAGTATGACTATGAGTATGAGTGGTATCACGGAAAAGGCCCTCGAAGGGTGCCGGAGAACTACAGGCAGGACTTTGCGGTCTATGACAGAAGATATTATTATGGAAAAGGTGAAAAAGGTGCAAAAGGTGACACAGAGTGGCAGGACATGGAGCAGAGGGGCATGCAGGTGTCTTACATTAATTAAGTAAGCGTTGCTATTGGTGGGTTTTAGTTTCTATTCATTTTAAACAAATATATATATATACAATACAATGTGTTGATTTGCAAGGCAAGCCATTTAGATACATATGCGCAGTCATAAGAAAACTAGTTCCAATATTGAGAATCGTCAAACCTATTCAAGGAGCAGCAGATCTCGGATGCTTCTGAAATGGATATGTACAAAGGGAAGAAAGGATTAACAATGACATACGGTAAGTAGTCGAACAAGTCGGACAATTTTGATTCTATGTCCACAAATGTGGACCGACATTTCGCTTGCCATCTGGCAAAAACAGTGATTGCTTTGGCTGCAGACCTGTATGTATTTTATGATTGAAGTGATTTATGTTGTGTACGCGATGTAGTCTCAGTACATGCAATGCAATCTATCATGTGTTTTCGTTCGGCAGTGTCCATATATCTTCGTGTCTTCGTGGCTGACTTGCTTAGCTGAACGAAAAATCTAGATCTTAAAACTGCTCGATTCTTTCCCTATGCAGGTGCATTTGGCCAGGGCTGGACAAAGAGGCTCATTTCGGATTATAGACTACAGGGAATTCGGGCCAGGTCTTGAAGTATTGCCTGTTCCAAGTGAAGCTGTTGTATTTATTGTAAAGTTGATTTGGAGATGTTATTGCTGCCAGCAGTTGATATTTTAATGTTTTGTGCCGGACAAGCTAAACCTTGAATTCAGTGCGGATCTTTTGTTTGTTAACTGCGTTCATTCTGAGATGCCGCTTAAATAATGTCAGAATGGGTTGCTTGCTGTCTCGAACAAATTAGGAGCTTATTGGGTTGGGGTTTGTTGCAGTTTGATGATTGGGTAGTTGGGCACCTCCTTTACTTCCAGCAGCTCAGCAATATGTTAAGAACATTGCTCAGTTTATTGCTGAACATACAGCTTCATGTTGCTAAAGAAAATGTATATGGTCACATACATTCCATGCATCAACAAATTGTTCCTTGAAGAATACCATTGACCACTACTGTTGATCCAAACTAGTCACAGTGTCCTTTTCTTCGGCCGACCATGAGGCTTGACATTGGTAGCTCTTTTGCTGGACCACATGAAGGCGCCATTGGCCAATTGAATCAGGGTGGTTCAGCTTTGATGAAACTGTGTCCCTCTGCAGTTTCTGTCCACTGAACGACATTGACACACACTAGATTAAGAAAGTATGTACATGAATTGATAGCACTCAGTGAGCAATTGAAGGGTTGATGTGAATCATTTGTTGGAGTCTTTATTGTTGAGATGCTGCAGACCGATGAGCGGCTCCAGCCAGCAAAGAGTTGAAAATGCAAGCAGGCAGCTCACACACTAACTCAGCTCACACACACTGACTCACACCCATGGAGATGGGAAATGCCATAGTCCATGTCAAATGTTTAAAGGTGACAAATGTTCATTCACAGTCCATGTCAATATTTCATTCATGTCATAGATGTACTATTTCATTTATCAGACATACTGCATACTTCAACGTACTCAGCCACTTTCAGACGTACTTCAGCTGAACATATTATAGTTGTACTTCCTTTGCCGGACAATGTCAAGGGTTCCGAGGGCCCGGAGCAGGGGGAAGCTGGACTACAACCAGGATGACACAATGATGCCGGAGCTTGTGAATCAGCCGGGCGAGGATTTGGCACTTCCGGGCTTGGCAATTGTTGTTTATGGGGCGGACTGGGAGTACGTGGACACCAGAGGACGAGGAGTCTTGGGTTGCATCAGTTGCAGGCTGAAGCAATGAGGAATATTACAGTTGAATGCCAAACATATGAATGGACACAGTCACAGAGTCACAATCTTTTTGACACATCTTCAATGTTATAAGATTTGGGTCAGGGAGAGTCAGGTGCTTGGCTTGTAAGATGTTGTTGAATGCATGTTCTTCGAACCTACTATTGAGTTGTATGACTTTGCAGTAGTGGATGAAACAACATACTTGACTTATTGACTTGAACTATTTGGCATGTGGAACCATCTTCTGAAGTTCAAGCTGTAGCACTTCCCTGAAATATTCTGACAGTTTTGCACATCCATGCCTCCTTTCATTACCAACAACACCAATGAACAAAGTGCTGAAGTGCATCATTTTGCCAAACAGTGACACATCAGACCAGGGTGTGGTGGTGATCAATATACTACGTGAAACACATTCAAAACTGTACTATCATCAGAAAAGTTAACTATTAAATATGTATAGACATGTTCTTAAATAATATATTTTTATCTATCAACAATCCTGTCCTTGTTTACTAGACTGGAATGGAACCCTGAACCTATGTTCAATTGTGCTGGTCCTGGTAACACTGAGGAGATTATAGAGTCGGACACCAAGTCGTACTGAAGACCCTCAAGTATATGTACATGGGGGCAACGCACCAGAACGTGGACATACGAGCGATGATGCCAAGCGACCCAGATAAGCACACGGACAAAAGAGGTGCCTTATCATAATTGTTAAATTTGTTGTCTTTTAGTTTGCCCCACCCCTCCACTCAATCAATATTTCCAATATGTTAGAAGATTTGTTGCCAACGACCTTGGCCCCGCAACTGGCAATTGGTAGTACTATGTTCATGACTCACCAAGGCTGCCCCTCCCACAATTGGGCTGTGCTGGACGCTCTCATACGGCTGGACCAAGAGGATCTGGTACCTGCATTGGTTTCTCTTCTTGCACAGCTGACTGTCATTAAGCGGACCCTGCCGAACGAGCATCATCAGTACATTTTCGCAATGTGTTGCCACTTGCCTTTGTTGGATTATATCAACTCACATTGTTGCAACCACTTTAGCTGACTTTCAGAGTAGGTCGGATTGAGTGTCAGGGCAGTTTGCCACTACAGTACATAGTATAATTGTTGACACTCACTGGACTCACAGTCACATTGTCATTCAAGGCACCAAGGGCAGGCATCGGTCAGCAACCCTTGGGACAATTTTGGGACATTTGCTGGACGTGCCAGTCTGCTTCTTGACGTTCTGTGGGACAGAGGAGATGGAGTGGTTCAAAGTCACCGTTCCACAGAGTGTGGCGGACTGGCTCACGCACATTGTGTCGAGGGCACATCGCGTGATGATGGGACCAAGACCGCCTCAGGACGAAGAGTCGGACGAGGATGAAGAGTCGGACCAACCGCTGCCAGCCCCAGCAGTCAGACCTAAAGCCAGGCCGGACAATCCAGATGGCAATCCCAGACGGACAGCAGCGCCAAAGAGGCGGCCGAGAAGCAGATTGACTGGACCACAAGGAGGACTAGGACTGACCATGCATCCAGGCGATCATGGCAGGCTCCGTGATGGATCTGAAGTGTGGGTGGGAAGAGATGGACAGATCCCTGCGCCGCCGGAAATTGAAGCAGTCTGCTCGGACACAGATTCAGATGGACGTTGGTCACAGGATGATTGGGTGGACAACATGTTTGAGTACCGACATGAGGGCCTGCAGAGGGTCCCTTCGATGTAGACTCATAGATTTTACTATTGGAGGCATTTACTGAGAGCATTCAATGTTTTTTTATGATTGATAATTTGTTCAAGTTCAGAATATGTAGTATTTTGTTATTGGCCTTTTGCTTGCTTGGTGCTTGACAGTCCATGAGGCTCGCGCGTGGCTGCTCAAAAAGATGCCAGCGTCGGCCAATCTCTTGAGCAGGCTGGACGCCACTGAGGACCAATGGGTTGTAACTGTTTCGCATTCAGTGAGCCTTTGACTTTTTAAGTTATTTTATACTTCTTTGTAACCCATTCATTCATCCCCAACATGCTTTGGTTGACAAGGCATTTGCCAACCTGGCTTCTTCGGGACCTTGGGGACGGATCAATGCGTCGGACACTACTCAGCAGCTTATGCGTTCCATGGCTACAATGATGAATTTTGTTTCTCATTTGTGATGTAGAAATTGCAAGACTTCAGTGGTGGTTCATTGACAAGGGGGCTACTAATATAGACCATATATTCAGCCTTTGGTATTTGGAGCCATTTTTTCCTTGAATCCAACTCAGGTGAAGTCGGACCAAACCCATGTTGGAGAAACTTCAAGAACGCCTTTTATACGCTTTTGCGGAACAAGGACCAGCGGTCAATGCATCCTAGGAGCAACTCAGTTTCATTACTTAGTAAGCATTTGTTCTATGTTAGGTGTTTTGGATGATTATGACATTTTTTGGGTAATTCAATAGTATAGTTAGTATGGTAACTCACTAAGCCAATGAGATGTTTGCACTTGCTGAGGTGATGATGAGGAGTATATGTCGTTCAAGATTGTCAGGGGCAGGAGGATGGACCTAATGGGCATTCAGCTGGACACCAAGCAAAGGCACTGCCGCAGGGAGCTTCGGGAAAGGTTCCATCCTGTGGACTTTGATGCCGGACAAATGTTGTACGAGGAGGAGTTCACAGAGAAGGAGAAAGTAATTTGGGACCGAATTGAGGCTGAGAGAAATCAACGCCGTGATTCATGGCTTGCATGGACACAGGACGAGGACGAAGAAGACAGTTGGACAGCAGCCGAACAGTCGGACAGGCCGCCGCCGAGGAAGCGCAAAAGCCCCACTCAGCCGGACGGACCACCGCCAGCAGTCACTCTGGCGCCAGCCGGTCAGGGAATTCAGCTGCAGCAGGAGGCCCTTGATGCTGCCAACAGGGCAAAACGGCAAACATGGGCGGACATCACAGAGGAGGAGGAGGAGGCTCTGAAGGAGAAGGGTACTGGAAAAGTTAAGGACGAGGAGGAGGAGGTGGAGGAGGAGGAGAAGCCAGACGGACATGGTGCAGAGGATTTGGACAAGGCTCATGAGGAGGAGGAACCTGCGGCTGATTCCCAGTTGGACTCCCAGCCGGACCCAGACAAAAACAAACATTACAGAGACTCTTTCGCACCAATGGACGAGGATGCGTTAGAGGAGCCTGAAGTGCCGGACTGGGAGGCCCAGGACGAGAATATGTTGGACACCGAAATCCAACAAGCACAGGCTATCGAGCCACAGCTGGATCCAACAGCATTGTCCGAACCACTGCCGGACCATGAGACGGACAAAGCTCAGAAGGACCAACTCAAACAGAAAAATGCTCAGTTGGACAAAGAACTCAAGCTGCAGCAGCTTAAGGTTCAGGAGTTGGAGCTGATGAAGGAGCTGGGCTTAGTGCCAGGCTGGACAAGTCACTGATCACTCACTACTGAATGAGTGAACACTAGTAGTACAGACTGCAACACCTTGTTGAATTGAGTGCTAATAATACTAAACTGTCATGTTCATCAAATGTTGCAAAGTCAATGAGGCCTGGTCAAATGCCCTAGATATTTTATGATGTTTGTAACACTACAGGCAGTAGTCAATCTTGAGCATTTAATTTTTCAATCACTGCAGGCAGAGATGGACAAAGAGGGTCGGACTCCTATCCATGGAATGACGACCAAGTGCTTTGGCATGTAATTGCCAGTGCATTTTCCTGTGCTTGATGGGACCGGTCATTTGTTTGTTCATATTTCAAAGCAGTCAGTGGATTCAGTTGTGGCAATCCATTCCAAGCCTGCAGGCTTCATCCTCCAGCAGACGCAGTTGGGGCTCTGGCGGACAGAATTGGAACTACAGCAGCGCCTGGCGTGGACTCCGCTGATAAAAAGTGCAGCGGAGACAGACAAGTGATAAATTAAAGGATTCCCAATTGCTTCAGACTCTGTTATATTTTCACAGTCTGGCTGATTTAACAATTTAATGTATCCCAATACTCTCTCATTGTAGTCAAACTTGCATGTTCCCTGTCATGGTCTAATTCAGTGTGCAAGTCATGATGTGCCATTTGCACCTCAGTGCAGCATGTTGTTTTGTTGATTGACCTCTTGAGTTTTGGGAAATGCACAAGTGAACTACCATTGGAATAGTTTTGTGTGTGCAGAGTGGATGCCAGGTGCACTTTGGCTGGACAAGGGTGCAATGGATGGATTTGCGCTGGCCTTGAAGTACTGGAAGGGAGATCAAGCAATACAAGAGATAGACATTTGCCAAATGGCCATATCATGACCCATTGTTGAGATGTGAGGAGACTTGCTTTGTTGAGTCCTGCCAGGCTTTTGTCACCTTCTGACAGAGAAACCAATTTGTATACAATGTGACTTTCGCATTACCTCGTTACCTCACTGTTTGCAATAGCCTTTTGTCCATCAATTGCAATGAAGGACTAATGTTTCTGTATACTGGTTGCCTAAAATGTTTTCGGAAACAATGGCATGCTGGACACTGACACAGTGAATTACAATCAATTGACCAATTGGCTGAGGATTGGATTGAGCATCTACATCCCTATGGTTCCAGCCTGGCATGGTCTTTTGGAATTAGGAACCATGAAACCAGCATGTGCATCCCAACTGAGTGCAAATTGTAATATCAACTAGTTTGCATTTCTGGCCGGACAAACTCGATACTGTATAACTTACACACATATATTCTCCACCAAACCTTGGGTGGAGAACATTGATCAGCCACAATAAATTGTTGTTTCTTTGTGCTCACAGAAAACACTCATTTACTACATGGCAACAATACAGAACATAGAGTTCTAAAGCACCACTTCCTTACCTCAAGAAGCTGGTCGGCGTGTTGCTGCTATTCCGAAGTCTGTCGGATGGAGGGGGAATCACTTTGTTTTTGTGTGGCCCTATTGTGTGGCTAACAACTCTGTGACACCTGTGTAGTTGTGCTCATCAAGTACCACTGTGTGCTTTTCATTCTGTTGCTGTTACTGAGTCACAGCTCAATGTCAAGTATGTAATGCATAATAGATTAAGTTTAAATCTGTAGCAATTGGCTAACCAATGCCCCTTGCCTAATTGCCCAGATCCAGTTCAATTGCGCAGCGCAGCAGGAGTGGGAACAAGAACTATGTGTCCCAGCACTGCTTGGTTTGAGTCGGACACTCAACAGAGGATATATTTCAATTTAATATTTCATTTCTGAAGTGTCCAGGCAGTAAGCATTAATCTTCCCCATTGCAGTGACTACCTCATTGCTTGGCTTTTATGGCACAGTGTTAGTTGATCCTGCTTGCATTTGCTGCAGCTTGTGCTCAACTCATCAGCTTAAATCAGAACATCATTCTTGGTTAATTCATCAAAATTGTTCAATGCCGCGAAAGTCTGGGGGAATTCGGACACCATGTAGGAAGGCATTAGAACGTCGGGCAAAAAAGGCTGAGAAGAGGTCGATCAAGAATGAGCAGAAGTTCGCCTCTGCCATTCAGAGTAGCAAGGCCTCACTCGTTGAGTCGGACCATCAATTTGTGCTGAGCACTTTGGAGGACAATCCGAAA
>JAOBYK010541449.1:0-12311 GCA_025434845.1 Phenganax subtilis
GCATTTTGCTGTTTAATACTTTCTTCAGTTCTAATAAATCTTGTTATATGTTTTATGAGCAATAAAAGTCTCCGTATATATTTTGTCTGATTGTCCTTTTCTTTCAATGCCACATTTCAATATTGCCCTATACATTTGTTTCGTTATACTAAAGCCCGGCCACACGGGGATTTAACAGACTGTTTCTCCCAGGAACGGCGGGAATTAACGGTTTTTAACACTTAGTTAGCGTTATTTTTCCCGTTACATCCCGGGGGTGGGGGGGCCGTGGTTTCAATTGACTGAAGCATAACGGTAGCCCTTCAGCTATATGAGCTGCTTTTCAAAGGGCTGTTATAAGGCCAGCTTCAAGAAAAGTGCCTTGAAAACACTTCTGACAGCATTTCGTGTTACAAGCAGGCAACCGCCAAAGAAATGTAGCTTGCACTTTAGCAAACATGTATGTATATATCGGATTGCCATTCGAGTTTCGAAATTTTAAAGTCTAAATTTTGAGGTGTTCTTTAGTTGTTTTCTTACGCTGTGCTGGTGCTGTGAAATTTATAATACGCTACTTAAAATAACCTTTGAACTTCTTTATGCGCGCATGGTTTCCAGCGGATTTCATGAAAGAACTAGCAAGTAAAACAACAGAAAGTTTGTACAATTTCATTGTTACATTTCATTCACATAATAGCGCAAGTTAAAGTTCACTCATTTCGCTTTGAATGAATTTTGACAAGTTTATCTTGGAGCTTTACTCCTTGCGGTGTCGCGAACATAGATATAGGAAACCTGGATTGCTGACGTTTACCTAGCGCCGGTGGGGCCTGTATGAAAAATCCAATATGGCGGAACAAGAGGGCAAAAAACTATAGATTGTGTTACAAAAATGAAGTTTTTCGCAGTTTTTGCCATCGTATTGTTTCGAAATTCATTGGATCAAGTTTTGTGAGGAAGAGAAACGTGTTGTGAAGATTTTGAGCATATATTTGAGGGCATTGGATGAAAAGTTGCGAATTTAGCCATCGAAAAGGACTTTTTCATGAACTCAGTTCCAGGTTTTTTTGGGTAGAATTACAGTTTTAACTGGTTAGTGTCATTGCAAGATAGATTGAACATATCAAAGCTGGCCTTGTAGGGCTTTAAAGCCCCGTTTACACGACAAGCGTTTCGGTACGGCACTCCTAAATTTAGGCACGGGGACCAGTTAATATCGGCGCGGCACTCTTAAATTTGGTCGTGTAAACAGTGACACAATAGGTCCGCGGGCCAAAATGTTTTGGCGGGCCGAGACCACCTCGAGAGGTAGTTCGGCCGCCAAATGTGGAATAAGCGGGCCTAAAATTAATTACGCATGCGCCTTACGGCTACGTGTCGCAACATGTTGGGTCAACATGGCGTCGAAGGAATCAACTTATGGAAAGAAAACAGTGACCAAAACGAGGGAAAATTATGGCCAGACGATGCAACACGATGCTTGATTCAATTGTGGAGTGAAGAAAGTATTCAAATATCCTTAGATGCTTGCCAAACCTCTCGACAGAGCTCTAATGTCTATAAAACATTGCTGGTGAGTCGTCGTTGTGCAATGGGTATATATTTGTGGCTACCGCCAGCATGTGTAATATTTATTTGAATCAGTTGTATAAATCTACTTGTGTCAACACATCAAGTTATCAAAGTCAGTACTGATTTTTCTTAAATGTTTTTGACCTGACAATTCCTCAGCACTAGTCATGTTTTGCAGCAACAATTGGAAGGCAAAGGATTTAGTGGATACACTTTGAGGGAAGTTGTCAACAAAATAAAAAAGCTTCGGCAAAAATATCGGGAAGAGAAAGATAAAACACGCAAAACAAGAAACGCTGCGTTTTAGAGGTGGAAATTCTTGAACAGATAGACAGATTTTTGATGAATCGCCACAATGTCAGCCCACCAGCTGTAATTCATATAATGGCAGAAGAAACGTTTGAAACTGGAGGAGAAGAAGCTGAGATATTGGACAATAATGAGTTTGATCTAAGTAAGTGACTGCGATGGGGACCCATGAGTTTAGGTAGGTATACTTGAGGTAGTAATTTGTCTTTGACAATCTGCAAAACTATATTTATAAATGTATGTCAAACTTATTTCTTAGTTCTATTTTTGTCCACTTTTGAAGCTGTGACAGTTGATATTTGAATTATACTTCTAATTACTTTTGTTGGTAAATGCATGCAAATAAATACAATAACATGAGTTTTAAGTCTATTTTGGAGTAGGTGGACACGAAAAGCAAAACAAATGGTTGCATTTTTTATTTATAGTGCATGCAAATTAAAAATTAAATATCCTGATTTATTGCTCTTGTGTTGTAAATGTGTTTATTTTGGTACTATTAGGATGTATGCTTATATTACCTTATACTTCAATGATTTTTCTGTCTTTAAAGTCAATAACTTCATTCAAAGATATGGTGCAGGGGAGACCAGCATTCGTAAATGTAATACATGTGATTACGAACAAAAGATCAGGTCAGACGGAGCCCATGTGTCGGAAGGCGGATCTGTCATGGTGTTCTCTGATGAAGATGAGTTTCATTGTCCGAATTTTGAGAAACCTGATGTATCCAAATGTATTGGCAATGGTATGTTGCTGGTGGCTAATTTATATTCACATCAAGATTGAAATCACAGAGTGAACCCTTAAATGGCTCGGTGGTAAATGTTTATCATTCCTTCTAGGAAGTGATCAGCATGATGCTAGTAATGAAGATTCTCCTAAAGACAATAGTGGACCTAATCAGTCTAAAAATAAGAATGAATTAGATCAGTCTAAAGATACGAGAGAACCCGATCTGTCTAAAGATAAGAGTGAAACTAATCAGTCCAACCAAAGCAAAGAGAAAACATCAGTTATACCTAAGAAAAAAAAGAAAAGCAACGTTGAAAAAAGCCTAGAATTTGTATTCAAAAACGTCAAGGAATCTGCTAGCTGCTGAGGATTTTGAAAGGTATGTGATCAATACACTTTCATAAAGTCAAGAGTACATGAATACCAAGTCAAATGATTGCACATTCTGTGTCAAGAAATCTTCATATTGCAAGATGTGCCGACCCTTCTTGCGAATGTTTATGATAAGAACCGAGAATTGCAGCAGTATATGTGGTTTGCAGTTTTATTGTTGTACAGCCAGTGCATTGTTTTATATTTTTGTAGGTATCAGAAACTTGAAGAAGAACGAATAAAGAAGGAGCATGAATTTCGAATAAGAGAAATGCAGATAGAAAATGAAAGGCGAAAAGAAGAGAAAGAACACGAACTAAGCATGATGCGTATGATTTCGTCTGCACAGCAACCTAGCAACGTTACCATTACAAATCGATACAGTCCGTTTACTATGCCAATCGTGTATGGTCATCAACCTAGTTTTGATGACACATCCCCTACCGGTGATGCTTCGACATATTATAAACTTTAAAGTTGATTCTTTGACTTTTCTGGCAATACTGTGTTCATGTTGAACAAATTAACGTCCAATATTGTTGACATTTTGTTGGCTTATAGGTACACAAGATTTAAATATGTTTGAATATGCGTAAAATTTTATTGACGCAAGAGGTGTTTATTATAGTTATTAATATAGTGACTTATATGTACTACACTCGCCATCAGCGATGTTGTTGTAACTTTACAGAATAGAAGAAACGTTTTTGATATAGTATTTGATAATATTATGAAGAAAAGTATTCGGTCAATGCACTGCGAATACTCTCGGCGTCAGGTGCATCGGCGTCATCAATATCGTCATTTGGCATGATCAGTGGCTCTTCGGGTTCCTCCCAGTCTGGCAGGTATTCATTCTTTTGACGCTTGCATATATTGTGTAAAACACAAGATGCAAGTACGACAACCACTAAAGAATTTACATCCATGTCTACTTGTTTGCGATATCTGGTGAATCTTCCCTTCCACCGTCCAAAAGTATTTTCCACCGTCATCCGTGCACGGCTAAGGTAATAATTGAATTTTCGCTGGTCTTGAGACGCTTCATTTCTGGGATAACCTTTCAATATCCAAGGGAGGAAAGGGTAAGCTGGATCGGCTATAAGAAATGGTGATATTTCTACTCCACAAATTTCTTTTACGACGTCGTTAGGGAAAAGCTGTTGTGCATTCCCTTTCTGAAACAATGTGGAGTTGCATGGAAAAACATGAGCATTGTGTACACTGCCAGGCCAACCGATCACAACGTCACGAAACACATAATTGCAGTCAGTGACTGCTTGCATAATTATGCTATGAAAACCTTTGCGGTCGACCTATTCGGCATGGTTTTCGGCTGGTGCTAGAGTGGGAATGTGCGTTCCATCTATCGCTCCGGCACACATGGGTAACCCCCACGTTTCTTCGTAACCGTGCAAAACCTGAAGCAAATCTGCTCCATTTGGAAACGTTATTATCTTAGAGAAGTGCTTTATTATAGCACTGCAAACTTCCTGAATACACTGGGAAGTAAACGATCGCGAAACACCAAATAAATTCCCAATTGTCCGATACTCTACAGTAGATGACAGGAAATACAATGTAAGGGCAAGTCGTCGTTGTGCAGACACGGCATCGCGCATAGCTGTATTATTCCGATTTATATCTTGCTCAATTTCATTGAGAACTAATGTGAACGTTTCCTTCTTCACTCTAAAGTTTGCATACCACAGCTCATCGTTGAATGTTTGCTCAACCATTTTGAACCAAATTAACGATCTTGGATGCATCCACACGGATCTTGTTCTAGAACGATGTATATACGCCAAAACAGCCTCAGCATAGACAAGCCGATGTTTGCTTGTTCTATCTTTATGTATTTGTGATAAACGACCACGACGACACGACTTAGTCAGGACACATTTTGAGACTCTCTTTTGTTTTATGTAAAAGAACCATGCTAAAGCATTTGTAATGTTCGCCATTTTGAATATCCTGCGAAATTCAACTTATTGTTTTAATCTGCTGGCAATTGCTTATGAGGGATCATGTTTAAGTGGACCACGCCCAGTGACCGTGCCAATAAAGGGGTGCCTGTTTGTACAACAAGTCCTCTTGAAAATGGTCGTGCAAACGAAGTGGGCCGCTTTATATACAACGGTCCACGTGACGAAATTTAAGCGTGCCGTACCCAAAATGAGTGTCGTGTAAACGGGGCTTAAGTGTCATAATTGTTTCTCGTTTCGCTAGCGTGTTTTCAATCGGCTCCCAGTTCAATTTTTTTGAAAATATCCTTTGATCTTACTTCGTAAGTTGATCCTGTAATTATTCAAGCCGCTCGTTTTTGTAATTTGGAAAGTTTGTCAATATGAGAACGATTGCTGTCATTCCATACGCTGGAGCAGTAGGTGAAATACAGTAATGCAAACAACAAGTTGTACATAGTGTAATGCATCTTGTGTCACAAATCCTTTTGCTCGTCTCAACAAGGCGATAGCTTCAGGCAGTATAGTGCATTGAAGATCATTCTGTTCATTCCACTTTAGTTCTTTGTCTAAAGTAAGTCTCAATACTTTTTTACATGTTACCGTTTGACTTACCATGACTACTAATCGTGTGGGGCTGTCTGAGAATTGCTTTAGCTTTCACTTCGATGCTATTAGCAAAAATTCAGTTTTCTTGATATTCAGAGTAACCTTGTTTGGGTGAAGCCAATTATTTATTCTGTTTCGATCGTTATTTAACTTTCATTTTACGTCTGCAGGTGAAATACAAGAACACGATATGTTTGTGTCTTCGGCAAACATGGATGGTTGTGTTTCCTTGAGGCAGTCTGGGGTGTCATTTATGTACAGTGAGAATAAGAGAGGTCCCAAATTCAATCCTTGTGGTACACCACATGATAATTTCTTTAGTTCAGATTTTCCCCTATGAACTGTACATACTTGCATTCTGTTGATTAGATACAAATAAAAAAATTCAAGGCTAGTCCTTGAATTCTGTAGAGCTCTAACTCTTCGAGCAAGACAATGTGATCAACAGTATCGAATGCTTGCTAGGTCAAGGAACAAGACACCTTTTATTAAGCCATACTCATGAAGAATTGGCTTGTTTTTTGCAAAAGAGCAGTTTTAGTGGAGTAGTGTTTTCGAAAACCAGATTGTTGCTTTTTAATAACTTTGTTGTCGTTGGGAAAGGTGGTTAGGTTATCATATAGACCAGTTTTTTCCAAAATTTTGGCAACTGCTGATATAACAGATACTGGCCAACAGTTCCCGTATTCAGTTTTATTACCTTCTTTGTAAATTTGTGTTACCTTGGCCATATTTAAATTGTCAGGAGCTATACCAGTGACTAGGACTAGGTTAAACAAATAAAGTAATGTTTGACATATGGTATAGCCTGCGGTCT
Organism: Phenganax subtilis; assembly: GCA_025434845.1. Taxonomy (NCBI): domain Eukaryota; kingdom Metazoa; phylum Cnidaria; class Anthozoa; order Malacalcyonacea; family Clavulariidae; genus Phenganax; species Phenganax subtilis. Next base: position 6,358 of record JAOBYK010541449.1, read on the forward strand.
TTATCAGTTTGTTTGTGATTTGGTCAAGCCCCCCTGCTTTCCCCTTTTTCAGACTTCCTGGTATATTTCTTAATTCTGGTAAAGAAATTTGTTTCAACATAGATCTACTGGTATTAGGAGTAACATATTCCAGGGGATTTAGACTGGTTGAGGTATGTTTTGAGCAAGTTTAACTTCGATCTCACCAAAAAACTTATTAAACTCATAGGCTATGTTTTTGTTGTCTGTAATTGTATGTCGAAGCTTTAATCTGATTTATAGCTGATGAAGATGTTTTCCTATTAAGTAATCTTTAGTATGTTTGCAGCTATTTTAGTATTTTTACTATTTTTTAAAATTGTCTTCTAAGAGTTTTTTTTCCATCTCTTACACGTCTGGTTACTTGGTTTTTACATCTTTTGTAAGATCGATGCACGCAGCAGAGTTTAATTTCACTGTCTTCTTTTTAAGATAGTCTCTATGATAACTCAATTTCTTGATTTCATTATTCGGTCATGGACAATGTTTGTTTCTCACTTTTCTAAGGCGGCAGAGAAGCATGGGTATCTGAAATATGGAGAAAAGTGTTTTTCCACTCGTGCCAAGCAAGGCCGCGGTTCGGATCTGTGTTGTACGTAATATAGCTGTCGTTTTGAAATTCAGATTCATTCAGATTTTTAGACTGTCTTGTTTTTACCATTTTCAGCTTTTCTTTGGGAATTCCAATTCGCTACAAACATACATGCAGTCATGATCAGTTGTTCCAACTTCTATGACACCTGATATAAGTTTAGTATCTTCAGTTCCTGTAATCATTATGTCGATTAATGTTTTAGTTCATTCAGTTACCCGAGTTGGTTTCACAATGTGCGGTCGTAGCTGGTATATGTTCATTAAGTCCTGAAGACGTTCGGTATTATTATCATCGCAATTGCTCTTCAGGAAGTCACAATTGAAATCTCCTGTTATGATTCTTTTTTTGTTTATTGTCACTTTGTAGGATATTGGGCAAAGTGTGAACCTAAGAATGATTAAAAACTCTTATCTCATGCTAGGCTACAAAAATACTTGACACCTTCCCCTTCCCAAGCGTTTGCATCATTGTATTCAGCTCTAGTAAAACTAACGGGGTCGTCTTCCACACTCAGTTAGGAGAGGATACACCTAAAGAGCGGACTGCCAAAATGCAGTGTGCATTTTACTAAGCACTACACAGTTATTACTAAATTACTTGAGCAGCTCATTTCAGAACTGTCGAAACAACTCAACAGTGTTTGAATGTTTTTTCCTGCCACTTTTGAGTTTCGCCCTGCTACGAAATATTTGTTCAATTGCATTATTACTGACCAGTTTATGGCTACGCTGTTTTTTTCATAGCAAGTTTAAATGTTATACTATAATTTGCTACTGTTTTTGGTAGTACTGTATTTCAGCCACAGGGCAGATGACAAGAAATTACTGTCAAAACAATTTTTGCTCCAATTAACGTCTATACCTCCAACGACTGTGTGAACTGCGCAGTCTCTACTCTCTGTTAACTAAAGTATTAAGCATTCACTGTACCGACCCTGATTATATTAAGAACCGCGATACATCCTCTTCAACATGTCACAAATTAAACTTAGCTACTTTATGGCGTCAAGTCAAAGAAAATGTAGGTACATGAAATGATGCTCAGAATGCTCCTCACTTCATTCCCCTGCCTCATGCTACCCAACAAAAGTATCAATTCAAGATGTCAAACAATATCATTCACAATATTATATATTTGTTTGAATTAATGTTATGTTGAAGATATGAAGCTGGAGCGCAAGCTCAAAAGTGCCCATTTTTTTTGGTCTCAATTGTTTTCATAAGATTAATAATTCTTTCATCAATAAAGTAATTTATAGTCTTGTAGGTCCATTTCACATGGTTTTTTTTATTAACCACAATATTACTTTCTATATCTGGAGTTCCAGTTAGAATATATAGAGCTCGGCTGGGCTATGCAGTGTGCATCAAAAAGATTGTAATCCAACTTTGACAGGCTGCAGCGCATTAAATGGTTAATTAAACGACTTAATTTTTATATACAAGAAAGAATAGCCCATTAGCTTTCCGATTTACCATTCTCATATCAATACGAGCAGAAATGACGGAGAAATCGTTGGTTAAAAATTGTTGGTCAAAATAAAATTTTTCCGCCAATCGGATTTCCAAGTAAAATGCAAAGACAAAAGATGGTGCATACTCAATTACCGATTAAACAAGCATACACTGAATTTGCATTTTATTGATGACTGACAATTAGTTTTTCAAAGCCTCGCGGGACTAAATTTCAAAGGAAAAATGTTAAATTCTTATCGGCGGAAAATTGTAATTTTTAGTGACCTTTCTCTCGAAAGTCATACTTCTTTATTTTTTAACTAACAGATATGTACGAAACATCATTTGAAAGCCATATGACTGGACTTTACATTGGTGTAAGACTCAATCGAATTGGTCAAATAGTTTTTGAGTTAGTACACGCCGAAGTTGGAGAGCGAAAGGGCATGACATTTGCCCTTTGATGAAATAGCAAGCTTTCGGTAAAGAGCTGTCTTAACCCTTTGCAACTGGATCGCCCTGTTGAGTGATTTACTTGTATGGTATTCTTAAAACTAATATTGTCACGTACATCAAAAGTATTTTTTATATCAATGCTATCATCTCACTTTATTTGCTTAGTAGAGATTCTTGAAAAATAATTTTTTTGCGAAGACTGTGTTGGCAAGAAAAAGGCGTTGAAGGCATCCAGAAATGCGTAAGGTGTCTAGCAATCAGAGAGTAGAACTTGATATTTATTGTTTAAAATGTTGCATATATTTTTTGTTATATATATTCTCTAACACAAATATTTCTGCTGAAGAGAAAGTACCAGAAAGCGTAAACTGCATTTGGCAGGTATTCCAATTGTGATGATAAAGGACACACAATAAGAACCGATCAATTTAGGTGCCTAGTGCATCAAAATAAGACTAAAGTGTCCACAATGGTTCCATTTATATAGTTTTTATTCAAATTGAATAACAACGATTTCGCTGGTCTCATCAAAGTGGCTTGGAAGCAATGTTCAAGTTTGTCACCACATCAAAATCACTGTTTTGTACAATGAGTTTGGAAAATATTTTTAAACATAATGACGCCATAGGATGGTTATTAGAGAACTGACTTAATAAACCTGAGCTAGCAGCATTGAAAATCGGCTGGAGGTTTCATTTTTTTCGCAGGTCAAAACCACTGGCAGACGGCAGTGCTACGTCCTCCAAACTAAGTGTAATGGGCCCATTGCACAATTGCAAAGCATCATGGTAGTTGAGTTACACAGCAGAATGTTTTAACATGGCGTTTGCTTCTTTCGAGCTCACGTTGGACAAAAATAACTGAATCTGGCAAAAAAATTTGTCTTTCACGCTTCAACTAAACTTTTTAGTTATATTTCGTAACTTCTTTTATATTCTTACTTTGCCTCGAGTGTTTACGAACAAAATATCTTGAGTTGTTGAACAAAATGTACAGAGTTCCACTGGCAAAAGAGTTGCTTCCATTTCAGAACGTCAGATACAAATTTTGATATTTTTCTCTTTGCAGGGGTCACTAGTTCACCAAATCACTTTTGGAAGGAGAAGTACCCTGTGGCTTTTTGTCGGCTTATGAAAAAGTACGGTAAAGGAATGCTGTCTAATGACTTGAAGCCCGAAATAGTTCTTTAAAAACTAACAACGATATTATTACTGAAACTCTGTATAGTTAAAATATACCCCGCCACTTCACTCACTTCAGCAAATTTAAATATACATCAAAACATCACGCACTTCTCGTTAGAGCACAGATATTGGAAAACCACAAAAATCCTTTAAAGTTTTTATTACTTTTGTCAATTGTTATATTAGACTTTAACTGGAAAAACAACGAAGAACAATGCAGAACTTGAGTAAAATCCATTTTCACCAGATTTCTATATTTGAGTAATGTATTAATTATACCTGCAGTTGTAGACAAGTAAATGCTAGATCAGTTTTTCATATTTAAAATTTGTAGGGAAACAAGGCCATTGCAGTGAAAGCTACTCTTCACCTTCAACCAAAACTTTCAAGAACTAAATGTAAGATTGATTTGCATTCAGCACGAGTTTCTTTTGTTCTTCAAGTTTTTTCATGATAAGTGGCTATGATATAGTGGTACGGGATCTCGAAATCAAGAGAGCTGTTGTGGTCAAGGAACCCTTCCGAAGTGAATGAAATATTCCTACATTGCAGCACTTTTAGCAAGCGAGAAATATAATCCACCGTTATCAAACTATATCCAAGTGTTTACACTTACGTTCCTAGCAAACACAAACGTAATGCAGTTGTAGTTCAATATACATGTAGCACAGCCAGTATTTACAGAACTATTTGGAGCTTCAAGTCATTAGATAGCATTCGATCACCTTATTTTTTCATAAACCAAAAAATGAGTCACAGCGTAATTTTCCTTCCAAAGTGATTTGCTTGACAAGAATGAGAAACATATTAAAATTTGTATCTAATGTTCCGAAATCGAAACAACACTTTGCCGATGGAACTCTGTACATTTTGTTCAACAACTCGATACACTTTGTTCGTAGACACTCGAGGCGAAGTAGGAATACGAAAGAAATCTTGAAGACGAAATAAAAGCCTTATTTGAAGTGAGAAAGATAAAATTTTTTTGCAATATCCATTTATTTGCGTCCAACAGAAGTTCCAAATAAGCAAACGCCATGTTAGAAAATTCTGTAGTGTAACTAAACTACCACGATGCTTTTCAATTTCGCAATTGGCCCATTGTCAAATATACTTTCGAATATTGAAATTTTTTTCTTCCATGTAAGCTTTAAAGGGCGCGCCGTTTAGAAAAAAATCTTAAACCTACGTTACATCGGCTGATCACTGATAAAATCGTTTGTTTGATTAAACAAAACAGTGTGTAAGATAAAGATAAAGTATTACCTTCGCAAGCACTCCGTATTTTACGGCTCTTTGGCTGACTAGATTCGATGCAGTCTAGTAGACACAACGTGGATATGGCATGAATAAACAATGATAACACAAACAGCTTTGATGACCATTAGCTGAGTACTTTGGAGTGTTTCAAGAGCTATTAGGAAACATGTCAACGCATTATTCCTTGACACATAGTTTCCATTAACATGTGAACATAAACTATGCCCACCAATACAATTTTTTATTTCTTGGTTGCGTACTTGGAAGATACAACCTAGTTTATCTCTAAAAAAGATTCTGATTTTACTAGACACGTGTTGTTGATACATAAGTTCCAATATGGCAAAAATTGCTGTTATGTGAAACCAACTACCCCTTCAAAACGTGCAATTGAAATTTTACCGTGAGTGTTTGACAGCTAAAATTTTTTACTTTATTATTATTATTATAATTAATACATATTTAAACACGGCGGCTTACAAAGCCTACTTATCTTTTTCTGCACAAGGTTCTGGAACGAAATGGCTGCTTTTCATAAGGCTGTGCATTCGTAGCGATTAAGAATATTTCCAGGTCAAGAAATTAAAGCCAGAACGAGAGCGCAATCATAGAAGCATATTGTCTTGATTCCAAGTCCTAGACAGAGTAAAGCTGCCGGGCCATAACTAAAAACGACAATTTAAGAGAGGGGCACGTATAATCACGTTCTCATCTATGGATTTTTTATGAAAACGATTGCTTTTATCGTATGTAGGCATGACATGCACTGTCAACTTATATTGCCTAGCAACGGTCCTGCATAGCTGACAGTACGTACCATGGTTTTTGTGGTGAGTTTTGGTACCAAAAATAAGCTATATATATATATATATATATATATATATAAGTAGTATACATACTGACAGTTCTGCCCACTGAGCTATATAATACATGGAGAGCGCATCTATATTGTCTATCGATACAGAAATTGAAGCCGGAAGTCGCGTG
>JAOBYK010541560.1:0-12310 GCA_025434845.1 Phenganax subtilis
GCTTGCTGCAAAGTTTATTTAAATACTCGGTTAATAGCCAGGAAATATTTTCGTGACAAAACTCAGCCCGGTTAGCCAGGCTAGCCCGGCTCATGTAAACAGCCCCTTACTGATAGTACAATATTAAGTGACTCTATCATACACACGAACATGAAAATAGTCGGTTACCTCGTGTCTCATGAGCCTCCAAACATTCAGCACAATTCTGCCAGTGATTGAGATCTCTGATGTATGGCTCGCTCCCCATTGGTCCTTCTCCGCATCAAACCGCGCTGTGCCAGTAGGGTCCTGGACACGAGACAACTGTGACGCAAGATCAATCCCAAGAGTAGTTGCCCGCTGTATCAAATACCCCCAGGAGAGCATTTGAACTTCAAAACCAAGCAAGATGTCAGGGTCCCATTTCTGGACAAGTCTTATAAAATAATTAAGGACATCTGTCTCTTCATTCTGAAGAATTAAATCGACCTCGTTGGAAAATCCCGCCACAAATTTCTCTTCTCTAGCAGTCCCATCTTCTTTTACCGAGGTTGTTCTGGATAATCCTTCATCATCAGATTTCCTCAATTTGTTCACTTCATTCTGAGCAACAATCACTCCAGTCAAGTACTGCTTGCCTTGTTCTTCACTCTCATGTTCAATGTGGTAAAATATCGCACAGATCGCGTCAAACTCGGGGTCAGGTCGCAGACTCTTTCTCGTACGCACGTGAAGTTCCAAACTCAGTAAGGTCAGATATTGAATCTAAAACACAATAATGATTTTCGTCAGGTAAAAAAAACTGCTCAAAAGAAAATTTGTTCAGCTCAGATACCTGACGAACAGATTTCGCCACTTGGATATTAGGTTGTGAAATTTTGAAACCAAAACTATTGTCCCGAGTCGGTCCTTCGACGTATGAAGCTTCTGACGAAGATGGCTTGTCTTGGGAATTTCGCTCCTGAGTGGAGGAAGAAAGATATTATAATTCATTGCTACCACAGAGGAAGACACAAGAATTTCGGTGCTTGGTGCAAACAACACTTGATAATGATGATCAAACTTACTTTGACTTGACTGTTGAGTATATTTCGTCGCAAACTATTGATCTTATTCTCTTGACTGGAAACTTTCATTCCTTCTTTGAAACATCCTCCTGTCACCTCACCTTCCTTAGGAGTGTCTTGCGAGAGTTTTCGAGATTTCACTCCTGGGCTAGCAACTGGAGTACTATGCTGTGGACCAATCGCAATGTCACGTGAAGTGTTCGGAGAATAAGTCGATTGGGAACTTTTTGAATCCAGATATTTCGGAGACGAAATATGATCTGTTGATTCACTGGAAACTTGAGTGTCAGAATTATCATCATATCTTGAAGAAGTATCAAGAGTCTTTACATTGTCCGCTTTGTCACAATTCTGTTCCTTTCCTTCTAGTGGTCGACACTCCGACCTACACTGGTTACCGGCTTTCTTCATCCAATCCTGGACATCCTTAAGCGACGGAGGAGGACAAACAGGGGTGATGACCACATCTTGTTCTCCAATTAACGCCAGCTTCAGTTCCTTAGGTATCCCTATATATCCAGTATCATTATCATCAAATGTACCCAAAGTTCGCAGACAGTCTCGTACAAAACTATTATCCACGTGATTAGTAGTGATTGCACGTAGCTCTTGCAAAGTTACAAAATCTCCAGCCAAGTCAAACTCAGCTAATTCATCAATCTGAAAAAGAAAAAAAAAAACTCAGATTTAGTTGTTATTACATGAACGTTACAACCACCATTTAAAGTCTTTTGCTAAATGAAATCTCACTTCCTAATTGAAGAAGCATGTCAAACTATTCACAAGTCACTATATATTATAGAAAGTACAAACCAAGCAAAATGGTATTATGAAGCCAAACTTACTGCTCCTGAAGCTACTTGAAGACGCCGACCTCCGACAACTCTAGAGAAAAATGAAAGGGTTGAAAACCAAGGGCAGACTATGTTCATGAGTAGAGAACTGATTCTTTCAAACCTGGCTGTCGCTGGGAGATCTTTCGGTTCACTGCAGAATGCTTTCTTATGCCTTTCATGAGGCAGACCATACACATGACGAGTTTCTAAAATATATGCTGGTGATGGTGCTTCTGTAGATGGCCGCCAGATCTTCGATTGGCCTAATTTTTCAGAACCAAGGTACAGCTTTTCAGAAATAAGATCCAACTGTTCAGGACGATCCAAGTTTTCCGATATATGGTCCAAAGTTTCAGAACTCAAGTTCAAGTTTTCCGAACCAAAAACCACAGGGTCCAAGTTTTCAGGTTCAACATAAAACTTTTCATCAACATTTTCCAACTTTTCAGAATCATGGTTCATATCTTCAGGTTTATCATCAAATACAGGAGCACTTGCAAAATCTTTTACTTTTTCTTTCACGCTCTTGATTTCGTTTTCATCAATAAATACCACTGGAAAATCGTCACGATAATCCAGAGATGAATCAGTCAGCGATCTTATAAGACTTTTTCTTGTTTCTGGAGAATTCTTCTTGTCACTAAGGTGATTAAAATCATCAAAACTTCGCTCATCTTTGGAAGGTGAAGAAAGAAATGGCGGAGATTCTTGCGATGACTCCACATCACTTACGACACTCTTTGGAGATAACATCGCAATTTGATATAGTGAGTCGCAGCGATCACCAGAATCGTCTCGATCGTGAGATACAGAATCAGTCTTCGCTGCCTGATCAACATTGCTTTTTCTCACAGAAATTTTCTCCAGTTTAATGCAAGCATCAAGTAATATCCTTTTTCCTGGACCTTCACGTTCTTTTCTAATATTCGCAACACATTCTGAGTTTCTGAGTAATTTCTGTTTTTCTTTCTGATCAGTTAGATCACTACGACTAACGCAAGGAGCACGAATTTCAGAAATATTCGAATGCATGTCGTTCCTCATGTCGCTAGTGAATTCTAAACACGTGGCTTTCTTTGATCTTTTTCGTTTCCGAGACTCAACATTATTCTCAGAAAATTTCTCAGAATTTCTATCAGAGTTTTTATCCTGACTTGTCCTAGAAATGGAAGCTTTATCTCCGAAAGAACGTGATGGAAGTCTTCGTAGATTTCGTTCATTTTTCTTACTTTCATTTCCAGAACTCAAATTACGTTTCGGAGAAGCACCTGGACTTCTAAGAGAAACATTCTTTCTTCGTTGTGCGTCCATTACTTTACTATTCCTCTTTGTGTAGTCTTTATCAACATCTTGTTCAGTATCGCGCTTTAAAGGGTCATGTTTAGCCACGTAGAAACTTTCGCGTTTCCAAGGACCCTCATAAATTCCAAAAACTTTTTTTTTGGATATAAAATCTTCATCACTGGAACTTTGACTCAAATGAAGTTCAAAATCTGATGTCTGTGATCCACTCGACTCTTCATAATCTTTAAATTTCTCCCAGACACCACAAATAGAGGTATTACTTGACGTTGCTTTCGTAGAAAATTTCTTGCTTTGTTTACCAGTACAAGGCTTAATCTCGCTTTTGGTAACACTAAATTTATCTTCCTTGTTACGTCTCTTCTCAGTTTGTTTTGCAGATTGATGAAAAGTTTCTAAACTACTCGGGAAAGTTTCGTTGTCTCTTCCAAATCCAAGATCCATATCCTCTTTGGCATGATCCATTGAACTTTTCCGACTTCTTTCCCTGGACTTTCCACCTCGCACATCGAGTTGCGCAGACGAAGGCTTTCTTCGTCTTGTTGTTGGATGACGTTTTGTCTTTGAAACATTTTTGTTCGTAGTTTGAAATCTTGGTTTCTTCTTTGAGCTAAAATCGTCCTTGTCTCGAGTATCTTTAGATGTTTGTTTCGCTAAATCGTCATCGTCAGCCGGTCCGTCAAACTGAGGAATATGAAGCGGTTTCCAACCCCCTTCCTCATCATCATCAGCACTTTAAAAAATAGAAGTAGAGCATAGAAAACGCGTTCGTGTTGCAGAATAACACATAGTAACGATATCAACTATGGAGACTAGTACTTAAGATAGCTAAACATGTTAAATTTTTCTCACCTCTCAAGTAAATCTCCAATCAGCTCCTCATCATTCCAAACAGGTTGAGACATGATTATTGATTCTTCATCTTCAGAATTGCTGTCTAATTCTTTGTCTTCTGAACCAGCCACTAAAGGAAGAAGCAAAAGAATGCAAAGTTAATATGACTTAGCAGATACTTGACAAAATTATTTACATATATCGAAGAATGAAAGTTTCAACACTTTAGTCTCCATCACTGTACCCTGTAAAGTGTTTGCTGCAGGACTGCATTCTTGAGGTGAATGTTCATTTGGATCTTTAGCCAAACTTAAAAGTGCTTCCACCAACTCTTCATCCACTTCACCAGCTACAAACAAATTAGGATCAGATCTGGGAAATGCAGAGTTTGTCCATGATAAATTGAGAAAGAAGTCTTACAGAGCGAGTGTGACTGACTTCCTTGAACAACATCTTCAATTGCTGATTCATCAACAACAGGAATGTTTTCATCCACATCTGAAATAAAATAAACTTTCATTATCATCCAAAAAAATACATCAAAGTCACAAGGAAGGAACAGCTGTAAAGTTTCATTATATCAGATCAAAGATTAATAAAATAAACAGATAAACTTACCTTGACTCAAAATAGTTTGACTCGATGCTGGTTCCGCCTTTCTGTACAATAAAATGCTTTGGGACAGTTCCTGGAATTCTTCAGGAGAAACAGATTTTTCCAAGGTTTCAAGTTGATTTTGACTGTCAAATTGATAGATACATACAGTAAAATAGCCTAATGTTTCAGAGAACGGTTTTGTCTCAACATCACTTACATGAGTTGAATACGTTCCACGATAATTTCTCTAATTCTTGCCTGAAAGTCTTTCTCAGAGTCAAGCAGTTGCATTTCTCCTCTATCTAAAATTTAAGAACCATTTGTTGCAGCATGACTGTTTAAAAAGCAGTCCATGACGTATTTGGATCAGGTTCACCTTGAGAAACAGGAATGAATATCTGTGAAGATTGTCCCTGATCTCTTCTTCGTTGTTTCTCATCCTCCCACATTGCCACAATGCCAGGGTTACGACCAATACTTGCTGAAACAAACACAAACACTTACTTAAGAAACCTTATTACCCTTTTTACTGAATAACAAAACCCTTTGTTAACCAACTTCCAATTTCCAGTTGATTTAAAATGTCCTCAGCTACCACATCAACTTCAAGCTCACAACAACTGGTTTTCACAACATCACCAGCAAGGCAAAGATGACTAAAAGAACAAAAAACATTTACATTACTCTAGGTTTCATTTTACTGGCAGGGCTGAAATATCACCCAGCCAGATATCTTAATTACCTAGGGATGGTATCTTCGTTCCAATGTTGCATCGAGATGTTTGCATGAAATGAACCATCACAAGGACTGCATGAATAGACAGATGGTGACCTAGACTCACAGACAGAGCTCCCTAAAAACATATCAAAATAAAACCAGGTCACAGAAGGGACAGGTACATGGATATTACCCTAATACACTCACTGACCTCTCATACAACCTCTAAACTGGACTGTTCTTGCATGAAGTAGATTCATTCCATACAAGTTGAAGTCAATAAGAAACTGAAGAAAATAAGAAAGAAAATTACACATTTTCCACAAAAAAATTTGCGATACAATAAAATTGTATAACCTGTAGAATATATGGGATGTGCGACTCATGCGGTTGGAAAATCTTGTTGAGAATGGCACCATTTTGAAGCAAATCAACAACCCTTAAATGATTTGAACTGTTAGCAAAACATAGTGGATTTTTCCAAACCAGAAATGATTTATACTTAGCAACAGTTCTTGGATTATAAAACTGGATCTTGATAAACTCCTGTTCATCTTCATGGTAGCCATAAAATGGTCTACAACATAAATTGCTACATTTTGTTGCAACATTTCTGTATTGTTGATATTGTTACATGTTACATTACAGTCTTTATTACTTGCAAATTACACCTTGTGACAAAACGTTGCTAAAGTGTTACAAAATTTGTTACAATGTTTGCTACATTCATTCTTACTTACATTCGTTTGACAATCTCTGCACTGTACACATGATGCGTTCCTGTAGTAGCTTTTCCTAGTGAAACTTGCACAGCAAAATCAATACTGGTTGCAAACTGTTTCAGATATTTTTCTCTCGGCTCTGTGCCGTCATAAGGAACAAACATATAAGGCAACACTTGATGAACATGCAGACATGTTTTCTGACCTCGGGGAGTCGAGCCAAAAATACGTAAAATTGGCACACGACTAACTGTTGTTTCACGAAAGTTTGAATACAAGATATCTAATTCGGCTGTAGGTTTCGTCACGTAGAAATCAGCGTCCACAATTCTAACAGAAAACATCGCACAGTTTCAAGTGAACATGTACAAGCAAGACCGCCATATTTGTTTGGAAGATTAGATCTATTTTTGAATTATAAATCCAGGATTACAGTAATAGGATTAGGAATCATGATCTAGGATTAAGATTTACTAATTTTACATTAGGACTCCCCAATAGATTATTGTTTGCACATATTTTCCTAAATCTCATTGGATTCAATATCCTGTATCATTTTTTTAGCCCTGTTAAGGCCACTAAAATACGCACCATGAACATATCCATTGTACAACTCATTAGTTGCCTCACCAGCGAAATATATTCTCGATACATTCGACTGTAGCGCTATGAAATCCTTGTGAGACATACCAAGAGGCATGTTTGAATAACAACCATAAAACAATTCATCATGCAGCCATCTTGGATAATAAAATGCAATAGGATCAGGGATATTTTTCCCGTAAACATTACGTAACATTGTCATTATCTCTGCTTGCGTTTCTTCGTTGGTTTGGTATTGGACTCTTGTTGCTTCTTCTCCAGTTACTGTGACCACCAGAATGTTCAATCCAGTATCATGCAACCCTGCATCGGTCTCAAGATCTTGCCATACAGGATAATAACCACGTCTTTCACTTGCATATAGAATATACTGAATACTGTCCCAAAATTTGGTTGGAAACTTTAGGAATATCTTGATGTAATTTGCCATTTCAATCTTGTAAATAGGCTCAAGAATTTCTGATGGTAAACTGGGAGAAAAATGAACGGCATTACTCTTTAAAACTCCAATACTGAAAGTCACCAGCAGATAATCCGCAGAATAAAGTTTGCCTGCTTTAGTGGTGACCACTACACTGTCTGTGTTCCATATAATATGATCAACAATTGTGTTCAAATGTAGTCTCTCATCTTCAGGAGTAAGAAAGCTATTTGCTAATTCTTCAACCAGATAAGCATATCCCCTCTTGTCGAAAACAAAATACTGAGCACCACCTTTAGAGTCAATAGTACCATTTGTCAAATGTTTAATACCTAATGAGATATAGTGTGGTCGAACAGCTGCATCAAAGTCATAGTAGAAATACTCCACTGAAGATTGAGTTGGATTTTGAGCCTGCCAGCCAACAAGACGCAACCCAGTCCGAGCATCAAGGTCCTCCATTCCCAGTTTCTGTCGTTCTTCAACAAGTGCATCAATTTTCATGGCAGCTCTTTGCATTCCAGCCAGGTTATCTTCCTCTGTAACATTTCGTCCAAATTCATCTCGCACAATGTAATACCCAGGTAAAGGATAAGGCACAGTGTAGCTGCCACTAAGGTCATATTGCAATGCTAGGTCCCAAATTGGGTTCCCCTTGGTGCCTTGCACCCAATTAGCACCAAGTTCAATGATGGTACCTGCAAATTCTGCTTTGCGCATACGCCCACCGATATTAGGAGCACCTTCAAGTATTCTAAAATCTTCAATTCCATTATCACTCAGGGTCTTTGCAGCTGTGATGCCAGACATGCCTGCACCAAGAATTAACACTTTTGAATGTTTAACTCCCTTGGCTGTGACTGACAATGTCAATATACACATTACCAAAAAGAAATTCATCATGTCCAAATCATGCACATTCCATATGGGAAGCTGAAAAGCCTGCTCCACTGCTTTACACCTGGATATTTCAGGGACTTAATAATCACGCGACAGTGATCAGCTCGTACACAATTTGTCCTTCTCTTAGTTCATTCACTTACAAACTGCTACATGTATTTGATACTTTTGCCTACACTCACGGTATTTTAAGCAGCCAGTTACCCTATTATAAAAGTTTCGTTGAAAACAATGTATGTCTTAACCAATGTATTGTCCACTTTATAAGAAACTGCAAACATCTTATTATAAGGACACCGAAGCACTGCGGTTTCTATGCTTAACTATCATTTGTTGTTCCTGTGGAAAATTATAATTGTCTTGCAAAGCGGGAGGCTGTCGTGCCGGTCGATCAAACTGAAATGAAAATTCAAATCATTTTCGTGTATTTGCATTTGAAAAGATCTCGCTCTGAATCAAGGTTCAGGCAAGGTGAGCCTATCACTAGAAAATAGGGCAGGATTTTCAAATATATACAATTGAATGGACTGAAAGAGTCTTTGAGATATGTCAGATACAAGTAAGTCTACGAAAAGAAAAGATATATTGCATATTAAACAAATTCATATCTTCAAACAAGTTTCGCCACTGACATGACGTTGATTATGTCTTTTTGAAAGACGAAAATGTTCCTAATAATCCTTGATTATCAAGCAATGGTAGGGTTATATGCATGTGGAACATCTTAGAGTTTTAGCCTAAAGTTTTGGTGCTGGATTATGAAGTGAAGATATACGCAGGTGTAATATTGTAAAGTGTCTATTTGCTTTCGTTACGTCACACGACAAGTATCTATATATGTCTCACAAAACAATAATACACGGGAAGCTTACAATTTTAAAATGCTTCACGCTTAAATATGGCTGCTGTCTCCCGTTCATATCAACTGTAGAAGATCACATTTTGTTTATTATTGAAATACAGTCTCCACGTTGTCGTCATGTATTGCATTATCTTACACAATTTGCATTCAAATAGTTTAATGAATTTCGCAAAAAGACTATTTAAGACAAGATGAAGCACTTCTTGCACTTATGACTCAATGAACGCCGATTGAAAGTTTTTGACATCACTGATGTTCATTGATATACGTGGGAAGATGATGTATAAAATCTTACAAAGATCTTACAAGAAACAGCTGCTTTTTATAGCTTTCAGTTTTGCTTCAGTGACCTCAATAGTTTTCTTCTGAAACAAAACGAAATTCGAAACCCTAGTTTCTCTACTTATAGCATTAGTCTCACAAAGATTATAAAGAAGTCCTAAACACTCCACAGATATAAACAATCAGAGAGTTTGTTACTTTAAAATCATTGAAAGATCATGCCCTGCACAAAGTTGCATGCTCTTTGTCATCCTAGTAACAAAGGAAACTTGAATAATCCGTCTATGAGCAATGATTTTACTTTTCTTAGGTGGGGAAACTGGAACGGAGTGGTATGAAGAGCCAATCACAATCGTTGGATTCGTGGCGGGATTTCTTCTTCTCCTCTTGGTGTTTGCAAGTGTCCTTATCTTGTGTTACAGCAGGGATAACGACGACGATGATGAACAGAAGAGTACATCAAGCAGTAATCAGGGACAACCAAAGACAGTAGTTAATCATGACAAGACAAATCCGTTATTCATCTCCGCGAACGAGTTTGATCTTCGGCCATTTCCGTCGCCACTACGGGCCAAGTTCGTACACATCCACGTAGATGAACCCAGAGTCGCAAGAGAACGTTTTGAGTCGTTTTACAATACAGCATACATAACAGATGCTTGAGTCTGCAGCAATATATGAGTATTATCTTGCCAAATATTAGGTGTGCGTTTGACATGAACTACTCTTGTAGCAAGAGACTGATATAACAGTAGATTGCACCATATTGGGTGTAGCATGAAATAATCACTCTCCTAGAGGGCTTGTTCGCAACAGAACGGCGCTTGGACGTACATGCAAAAATGGAGGATGATACCAGAGATTTGTAATTATTTTCTTCAAAATATACGTTGTTGTAAAAATTAGATTTGTATAGGGAATGTCACTAAATACATATCATTAAACGAACGTCATTCATCATGTTACTCAGCCAAGGTTCAATCTTTCATGATATATTTTCCTCTCTCTTTTTATCTCGTCTTATTTTCATGTTTCGTATTTTTCGGAATCCAAAGAATCCTCCAGAACTTTCTTCTCTTCCTTCCTTTCGGCTAGCACCTTCGTGGACCTTAATTTCTGCTTCACTCTCTCCTTTTCCTCCACGAAACTTCGTTTCCGAAGGCTTCCCAAAACAACCAGATTTCCCATCATCCTTTTCCCCCGTCTTCTCATTCTTTTGAGGTTTACCAACCGTGGTTTCCTCATCATGAGCCGGGGGGCTCCGCCATGGTCGCCAATTAAAAGGAATCTTCGACGATCCCCCGCCTATATTGTCTTTAGCATCGCGATTCGATTGAGGAGGTATTTCACGTTTGTTCAGTCCTTGATAAGCCTCAATGCCATTAGTGGTGTCCGGTTCTCCTTGACATTTTGCAAATTGCGACAATCTTAGAACAATATAGCCAAATATAGTACCTCCAATAAGACCTAACATAATCTTCAATCGATGTGGATATGTCCTTCCCGAGTCCACGAAGAAATAGTAAAATAACGCCATCGTTATATCCTCCAGAACATGAAGTATCGGCTGAATGAATGTCCTTGAAGTCCATTTCAATTTTTCGGCTTCACTTTCCTTGTCAGATCCAAGTGGCGTATAAGACAACCATGATAAGCAAACATAACCAAAGGCTCGTACTTTATGCGATCGCTGTATTACGCAAGTCAATATCGTATGTAAGACAATCACCAAGACAACCCATGGACCAAGAGCAACTGCGAATAATGAATAAGCAAAGATTCTTACAGCAACGCTCACTAAGCCACCAAAACAAACTTTAAATGTACAATCTTCATTAATGTTCGCATAACACCATCCAATTCTTAGAAATGTAAGCGTTAGGGAGACAATTTGAATGACGCTGACTTCAGGATTCTGAACCATGGCGGCGTAGAATTGTAATATGAACTGCGGAGCCAATTGAATCCCGACCTCGAGACAATTGAAGACTTCAACATACAATTGATGGTCTTCATGTTGTTTTGTAGTGAAAGCCACGTACAGTTTACCACAGCAAGGAATGAATGGACAACATAACGTAGCTACACAGCAACGTAACTTCGAAGCAAGTTTCCCTGAAGTGGTAGCTTCATCTGAGGGAAGAATGAACAGCCAGAATATGAGATATATCACACTTGGTAGTACAATAAACGCAACGCAGAGAGCAAACCATAGGATCTCTCCATCTTCAAAATATTTCCAAGCAGTCAGGCCATCTGTGCATGGATCAACAAATGACAGCAATGCTCCGATGAAGAACAAAAACTTCAGGCAAATTGCTCCCAGCATTTTAAGCGGATAATTTCACCAACCGTCGTCAGACAAATGAATATTAATGTGTGGGCTGCGACTTTTACTGGAACAACTGTTTGAGTGTGTTTGTTTCGCCAAAAAGGTATGAATACACAAACAGTCGGCTAAGCACATGATACATGTTCGTTCTTAAGTTTCGTGTATTTGAACAGTAGGGGGTTTTGATGATCACGAATTATTCCCTCGTTTACATTTTGATAATAAAAACTAGTTTACAACTGCTCGCGTTTGCTTGAGGATATATTTACATAAACAAGCAATTTATCTTCTCTATTTAACACTCACGACAACTTCAAACCTTATTAGTAGTGAATGAATTAATCCTAGTATAGTTTTTGAATGTGCATCGGGTGAAAAATCTTAACGATTGTTCTGCCATGCGAGAAATGTTCAAACTGAAATTGTAGCTATTTTGCGGCATTGCTAATCTGACAATTCTCAAGTTTTAAAGCTACGAAGTGAGTGTCAAGTTACCGTGGTGTTTGTACGCCGAGTCAATGTAAGATAAAGTATCAAAGAAAACTGTTGAAACCGTTTTCCCATGATTCATAGGGAACGATCCCATCTCCATATTGAACCATCGTCACAAACACCAACCAGAACACTACAATAAGAAGAGAAATATTTAATTAGAGAATATTCATGTTGAATGGTTCTAGCATTTCTAAACTTTTCTAGCTAGAAATCCAGTAAGAGCCATCTCTTAAGCCCCGTACAGACGGACAATTTTTCCTTGACAATTTTCCTTGACGACAATGACATCACTTGCTCGTGTGTACAGTGAACAAGTTTGTATTGACAAGTTTTACAAGCCCACATTGCTCAGTACGTAAA